>ML682028.1:2507869-2570758 GCA_007922195.1 Podocnemis expansa
TTTCTCACTGTCCTACAGAAGAGATTACATATAATTTTTCTTACATGTTCCTGATTTTACTGCCACTATCATTTACTTACTATCTCATTTTGCCAAACTGCTTTCTTTTGGGATGTTTTCTTAAATAGGAGCAATATATTTCTGCTTCTCCCATTTTTTGTCAATTGTGCCTGATCCTGCTTTTCTGTCACCTAAAATATCCATTTAGTTTAATTTAACAGTGGTGCTTGAGGCATGCTGGATTAAGCCCTTCATTTGTGGAATACTTATATTTTGCTTGAATATTTGTTCATCTTTAACCATTTTTTGATCCTCCCCACAGTCTCTTTGTAGATTTCACTCCATGCCTGGATTTTGACTTATTTTCTCTGTTCATATATATTCTTGAAGGCCATCTCCTTCATGCTGTTTAATGAGTCTTTTACATTATGAAGATCAAGATGTAGCTTTTTAGCTGATGAATGATACCTACAGTGTCTTTAATTTTCACCTCCTTCTGACTTGCCCAGTACCCATTGTGTTCTGATTGTGTGTCCTGCATTCACTTTTGCTGGTGGCATCACAGCAAACAGAAATGTGCTGCTTCATAGAGCTAGCATTCAGCCTTCCCCTTTTACAGTAGAATTCAAATTACTTTTGGAAAGCCTCCCAGGTCATATATACATTTGCCTCTCTAAGTCAGACCCCTAGAGGCTGAGATTGAACATGGAGGTAGTGAGGTTGATTGAGTAACTTAATAATGGCAGACTTATTTCCCTTCTTTCTGTGACATACATGTCTTTGAACTCCTCAACAAAAGATGTTATGCTTGCCAAATATAAAATTAAACACCTGCATGGCTGTTATGTACAGCTGTACCCATCTGCACAACACATCATGTGCCATTTGCTTAACAGCAGGTTAGTAGACGGTTTAATTAGCAGAAGTCCACAGCAAGGTTAACCCTGCTCTCTTCTCCCCTCATGAGCTCCATTCTTGCTGACCATGCACATTGGTGTGCTTTTCTCCACACCAAAGAAAATATATTGGCTGCTGATTGCTTATTATCACTAAATTGTAGCCAGTTATTTACCTGTAAATCTGGAACAGCTGATCATCAATACTCTTGGGATGACTAGTCAACTGCACTTTATGCAAAACTTATAAATACTCTTGCAGATGGGGGGGGGTGTCAGTGAGCTGTTCCTTGTTTGGGGTTTATTCAGATTTATTTACCAGTACACTGCTTGGCTGCATGAGTTTCAGAGTTTTACCTCAGCTAAATAGATAGTTACCTCTGCATTTCTACTAGCATCTAGAATTATAGGGAATACTCTAGGAAGTACAGTTGTAGCCATGCCAGTCCCAGGATATTGGAGACAAGGTGGGTGAGGTAATATCTTTTTTGGAATAACTTCTGTTCCTGAGAGAGACAAGCTTTTGAACCACACACAGTTATTCACATCTGGGAAAGAGCATGACAGCTAAATGGAATGTGGAAAACACAATTTAGCATAAGTAGTTAGGACATATTGTAAGGGACCTGGAATGGCTTGTTAACACCTCTGCAGTGTTAAGACAAAAAGAAGGGGTTAGTGGGTTCAGATTGTTGTAATAAACCGTAAGTCCAGTATCTGTATTCCATCCAGGATTTTTAGTGTCTGATAGATTAGTAAATTAAGCTCCAACACACATCTTTTGAAAGCATTGGACAGGTTTCCTTTGAGGACTGAGAGGTCAGGTATAGAGTGATCACTTTGTTGAGAAGTGTTTATCTATGGGGGGGGGTTGTCTTTTATACTTTACTGTGAGAGTTCATTCACAGTATAGTGATTGTCTGGTTTCACCTGTAGAGTTGTTGCTGGGGCATTTGCAACACTGAATGAAGTATACCACATGTTGTGATAGGCATGTGTAGGATCCATGAATTTTGAGAGGTGTATTTGGTGTGGTGGTGTTGACCACCATAGCATTGGAGGTATGTTTGCAAGTTTTGCATCTGTTCTGATAGTGCCTGGTGCTGCTTTGAATTAGTGTGCTCATCTGTGAGGAGCCTGACAGCTTCAAGAGTTTGGAGGCATTGTTAGAATGCCAGAATTTAGAGTTTGGAATGGGGTTTCTATCAAGTGTGAGTTGTAGGTTTTAGATGATCCTGCATAAAGGAGCCAGTGTGGGGTGGTAGGTGACTGTTTTACATTCAACAACAAACACTTTGTCCAAACCATGAACAGCTATGGGTACTGGGATGGTTCTTCAATATGCTAACCTCTTCATGGGCCACTTGAATTTCTGAAAAAATGCACTATGGGATAAACTTGAGTTGCAACAATTATATTTTTATCTGGTGGACAAGCATTTTAAACTCAGACTTTTTTTCACCACTTCAGTCACTACCTGTCATTTAAACTCTCTGGAACACCTCCCTACTAGTGTGATCCATCTGTGCTTAGGGTAGCCATCTGAAAATGCTAAGGTCAGGGCAGGCCGCGAGTGGAGAGCAGATTCTTCCAGCACTGGTGGGTGACACCAAAGTTGGACTTCCCAACCACCATCACTGATGCTTCTGCTTATCAAGAAGCTAAAACAAAAATATGCACAGCCTCCTTTACTGCATTTCACTTTCTGGCTCCCGATCAATCACAAGGTCCATTAAAGAGTTAAGTTACTTAAAACTCTGTGCTTTTTACCAGAAAGTTTCTCCTGACCCCAAAGGATCAGCTGCATTACCAAATCATTAAGTTTCAGTCTTACCCAAAAATATCACACTGCCAGCCAAACCTTTAGTAACTAAAACTAATGATTATAAAACGAGAGCACCAAACTATAAGTGAAATTGGTGTTAAATGGTTAAATCCATCACATACATAGATGGATTTGAAAGTCCCCATATATGAGGTTTCCAATGGATTTGTACAGTTGCAGGCTTGTATAACCCCTCTGGTGTACATCCAGTATCTGGATGGGTCCTATCCTTTGTTTCACAGCTTCAGTTGTAGATCTAGAGGTAAGTGATGGCTGAAGACTTGCCACTGAAAGCAAAATGAATGTGATATAGCTGCCTTTTATGTCCCTTGGCCTTTGCAATGCTGCTTATGGAAATTTACAGAAAAAAAGATGGAGTCCAGAGTCACATGAATGATAGAAGAAAATATAGCCTGTAATAAAACACACAGGTACAATTTCCTTGCTTAGGTGATAAATCCATAAATCCTGAATCTCAGCCAGGCCTGACTATTTTAGAAGACTCTGTGTGGTGCTCAAATCATGAAAAGGGAAAACGGCTAGGCAGACGCTACTGATTTTTGCCTCATAGCAAATACAACATGACTCAATGAAAATACAAAGGATCACACTTAAGGGCTACATTGAAACTTAAACGAATGAAGTCAGTCCACCATCCCCCAAGGAAATATGAGCCCTCTAAATTATATTCAATACCAGTAATACATTCCCCAGCCTAAAACTCTCTCCTTTCCACTGTCTCCAACTGGAATGGATTACCTAGGCAGGTAGTGGAATCTGTATACTTAGAGGCTTTTAAGGCCCAACTTCACAAAACCCTAGTTTGGATGATTTAGTTAGGGTTGGTACTGCTTTGAATAGGGAAGTTGGACTAGATGATCTTCTGAGGTCCCTTCCAACCCTAATTGTCTATGATTCCAGTATAGTTAATTTGAAACATAATGGGAAGGAATTGTAGTTGAATCAAACATTACATGGCAAATCTATCACAAAAGTCACATAATTAGTCACAAAAAATTTAAATAAAAAATGCACCCCTTTTCCCTGCAACACTGTTAGCTTGCCTGTGGTGGACTTCATATGTATTTTATGGTATACATTGATTAACTTGTATCTTCCAAGCAGAAAAAAAAGTCAGAACATGCCACATACAGTGAGAAAGTAGTTGACTGTTCAAATAGTGCTGGTTGGTCTCTGAGGTTCACATCTCATGGAAGTGAATTAGGAAGGAGAAAAATACTTACACCAATAAACTCTGCACGCAGATTGGGCTCAGAACTGCATATACACTTGAGAAAATGAAGCCTCATCATAGTATGAATTTTATACTTTTAAAAAGGAGGAAAAAATCTTATTTAAACATGCTACCATAAATCTCTCATCTAAATCAAATTTACTAGATAAATATCTAATTGCACAGCTTTGTTACTTACAGTAGAATACGTATTTAACTCTGCAGTTCCCCCAGGACACTGGTAATGGTGAGTTTCTTGTTTCAGTGTTTTATCTTGATGTACATCTCTATGCTAAAAGTATAAATGTGTTTCAGGGAATGGAATTATGCTAAGTGCAGCTCGCCCACACCACATGTTTCATATCTACCATTCTTTCTTGCACTGAGTAAACATTGCTCCTCAAAACCATTGACATCAGTAGGTAATGTGTAATTGCTGAAATAGTAAACTACATATGAACTTTTCTGCTTATGCCCTGAAGCACAGCACTGATAAAACAACGCCAGACTGTCAGGACATTGCATTGGAAGCTCTACTGTGCATGCACGTGTTTAGACCCTGAAAATGCTGACAAAGATGATTGATGTCCAATAGACCACCAAAAGACACATCTAAACCTGCGTGGTCCTGGCCCTATACCACTGCGGTCACAGAGTTCTGGCACTCTTTTCAGTGCAAGCAAAATCAGCTCCTATTTCTCTGCCAAACTTCAGTTTTCAGCCATTAATTTGCTCATGGGGAGGGGTAAGAAGATGTTACAATAATTGCAATTATTTTAATGTGTTGTGGGGTTTTTCTCTTGACTATTCCTGAAACAACTGAAAAACTGTGTGGAAGGGTTCAAAGAAGTTTGTCATCTGAGAACACACCCGCTGTATTTCAGCTGGCATATGTATGACCATAACCAAGGTCAGCTGGCTTTGTCCACATGAGGCCAATGTAAACGAGGTCGCCCGGCCTTGTCCAGGTGAGCCCTATCCACCTAGACTGGGTGTCTGAAAGTTTGTTTCTAGTATTATTCCCTTCCAGGGAGAGATGGGGGGAAACAGCATGTCTTGGGGCAAACAAATAGTCTAAAGCCCTCTGGCAGGGCTCTATAATAATAGTCCAGGACCCTTCTCACAGGGCTCCCAACAAGAAGGTCTGGAGTTAGAGGGTGTAACAACCTAAATAGCAGCTGGGTCTTCACACTCAGGTGCACAGCCCTGCAGGAAGCACAGTCTAGGGGAAGGGGAGAGGAGCAGGGGCCACAGGCCTGCCCTCCTCCACTGTGTCCCAGCCCAGGGCCCTGACAGAGGCCAGGTGTTCAACCACGAGGTCAGCAGGGATCCAGCTGCAACACACTGACCCCGGAATGGGGTGTAATTCCCCTGGGCTACTGCCTTCCCCCTCTCCTAGTACTACCTGTTTAGCCCCTTTGACAAAGTCCTCTGGGTAGTAGCTTAGGGGCAAGGAGCAGAAGCCCTCCATTTCATCTGGTGGGGGTAAGTCAGGCAGCTCCAGTGGGACTTCCATCTCCTCCAGTGGGGGCAACTCAGGGCACTCCACTCAGTCCGGGCTGAGTGGCAACTCCTCCAGGTCCTGGCCCATTGGGGGGCTGGCTTCTTCCACAGCAAGTGGCAGTTCCTCCAAGTTGCAGGAGCATGGTCTGGGCTGGCACCTGGAAGTCTGGGCCTTCAGGAGACAACTCAGGGATCCGTGGTTCCAGCTGTCCTCCCAGCCTGCCATCCCCAAGGGAAATGGGCCAGCCCTTCCTCAGGGCCCTCTGCCATAGGAGGCCCAGGCAGGCAGGTGCTCCCTCCACTTGAGGTACGGCCAAGGCTGAGCAGCTGGGAGCCAGCCATCCTTCTTCTTCAGCAACTTGGGCTGGACTGAGCTCCCTGGTCTGGCTTTTATACTTCCTGTCCCGCTCCCTGAGCTCCACTTTGATGGACAGGTGTCCAGCGGCCATGTTGCCTCACCTGGGGGTGGCCATGTTGCCTCCTTACAATGACTAAAACTCTTAATCTGAAAACAATGCCTTATAATGACAACCTTTGCGCGACTGTAACCGCATTCATATTGCTGCCCTCTCCACCTCTTATAAAGTTCTGATGAGTTAGGGTTGTCTGAAATCTGCCACTGTAAATGTATAGTGCTAGGGAATGTGATCCTTCACTCGTAACTTTTGTTCAGTCTCTTATTGAGGAATATTTGAGAATGTTTGGGAGCTGGGTATGTAAAGAAAGAAGTAGCTCATATGTCCAGTGCAATTTGCTGGCATCTTTATAGCCATTTATCTGGTCTCCCAAAAAACTGTGTAGAGAGATGAAGAATTACAGGAGGGCATTCAGATAGAACAAGGTAAAAGCCTTGCTACAAAACCTGTGTAAAGGAAGGTTACGATATATTAATGTAATAAACCTTACTACAATTGCGGGGAGATGGAGAAGGGAGAACCAGGTTTCCTTTTAATTTGAACAGCAGCCAACTTTTGAATTAATGTCATAGTAAGAGAAAATGTAGCATTACATTTGAAATGTATTGATTTTCATATCTTTGTCTCCTGACATTTCTTTTCAAAGCTAGCTTGACCAGGCTCTGAATTTTGTTTTCTTTCCCCAGCGTATTTTCATATGCAGCTAGGAAACAAAACCTTAGAGCAGACCAAGAATGGGCAGGAAATGCTTGATCTTTTCTTGTATTCTGTATAAACTTGCACAATATGCCAGGGCCCATGGCACTTGTATTGTTTATTAAAATATGTTTTGTCTGGCCCTCTAAGCATTGCTTTGTGTCAGAGAGAGATGGTTCTTACTTTGTGTGACAGATTGGATGGTCACACTCTACATAAGTCATGACTGAGACTGTGAAAATGGTGCATCGTCTATCTAGGTGGCCCCTATCCCCTGTTGTATCTCGGTGCCTTTCTAGCTTTGAAAAACAGCAGCAACCATTTTCCTTTTGATCTTCTTAGCCTGCAGGAAAATTGCTTGATTAATGTATGGATCTTATGGTTTGTTAGTGAATATGTGAGTGGATGTGTTGTATCAAGAATTTACAAGAGGAAAGTTAAATGAAAGGAATGACTTCTGTGTTTAGCTCTGGAGGTGGTTAGCTCTTTGGTCATCCTTGTCTCTTTCAAGCATGGTGTGTGTAGTCATGGAGGGGTTCTGCCTCCAACTCTCCAGATCATCCTTCTGATGAATGGTAATTTTAATGACCTTCTGCGGCATAGCTGTTATGGGAGGTAATAGTTCGAGGGGGTTCAGGGCAGACAGGAGTAAGACCCATTCAGCAAATTTGAATATCACTGTAAAGTTCATGACTTTGGCTCTGTAGGTCAATGATCGGCCAGTGCTGAGAATGGACCACAGAAGGTTATTCTTTCGGTGACCTGAGTTGCTAAGAAGTCTGAGCTTTATACAAGTGGATAGTTTTTTTTACATATGCAGTTCATTCCTCAATGTGAATTGCAACTGGAAGTAATGAGTGCATGGCTCACTGTGACTCAATGCACATCAGATGGGATGTGGCACAAACTTCGTGCCAGTTGCAGCTAAGAAGTAAAAGTTGTTGCTTTTTTCGTTTGTTGATGTTCTAATCACCGTAGCCAACTGGGCATCCAGAAGCATTTGGAAGTGCACAAAGGATGAATCCAAGACTGCAAAGCAGCCTAAATGTCTGAGTGGAGATGCTCTCAAAGGAAGTACATTCAAAGGTCTTTCCACTTCCTTTCACCGTTGCCTCAGTTTTGCCTTGGCTCAGCTTTTGCTAGCTGCTATTCATGCATGTGTCAGTTTCAGCTAAACGTGAGCGAGCTAGTGATATTTGCCTTTGCTCTCCCTTCAGCCCATTTTAGCCTCCCAATTGTCTTGGCAGCTTCATACAGAAGTTATATGTTAGAAAGACTTTGATACTGTGGGATTCTGCAGGTGAAGAACCAGATGTGCCCTTACTGGTCCTCTCAGTTTGGTCTGAGAAAAGCAAGCTGCATCAGATAAGGCTGTCATGAGTGGCTCACAGTTGAGGTCCTGCTTTAGGGCAAACTGTTAAAAACAGGCAGGCACCACAAACTAGATGAGTGTTGTATAATCAGATTTCACCAAGCCAGTGACACACATGAACTCATGGATCACTATCACAGTCTTACTGTGGAGCCGCAAACATTCCCCTTAGATTTGCCCTTCCATCTTGCCACCCATCCAACTTCACAAGGCTGAGGCCATAGTCTTAATTCCACTGTTACCTGCTCCTGACCATGCTTTGGTCCATGGAAAAAGTGTTAGTCATATCTACGGGAAGTGCATAGGGAGTACCTCCTAACAAAAGAATATAGCTGATTTATAAGTAAGACAGGCTTTTTGTTATCTATGCTTCCAAAGGTGGCATTTCCTTACCATTTCTATGGTGTCCTGGAATGATAGTGTTAATTTACAAGAACTAGAAAGTGCTGTAGCTTAGCAAGATTTATTTATAGATGAGTGAACACTTCGGCTGCTGCTTCTTCCTCTTATCCCATGAATTAGGGTCAGGTCACTGTGCAAGCATCCTCCATCTTTGTCTGTCTGAGGTTGCATTAAGGTTCACAGCTTACCATCTTCTTTGATGCAATCCATCCATCACTTCCATGGCTTTCCTCAGGGTCTCTTTCCTATCACCCTCTTCTGCCATGCTACCTTCAACACATCTCCTTCATTTCTTATTTGCATGTATTCGAATCAGTAAGTAATTCTTCCTGGAATTTTATAGTGACGGGACTTCATCCCCATCCCTGGCCTGGCCTTAACAGCCTTTAGAGAGTGAACCCTTCAGCACTATGTAAAAATCCTTTTAGTATGTGTGTCCTAGTATGTGTATTAACTATCTCAGGAGGAAGCATTGGGGATTTCAGCACAAGATCTTTGATGCTACCTAATATTGTAAAATTATAGCTCTGCTAAGACACCATCTAATAAATGAAATTGTAATAGCTAAGCAGTGCATTATCATTGCCCGAATTGAAAGAGCAATCTAGGCATGGTTCATAAACAGGTCTGACACATCTCAACAGAGGCTGGTGGTGCATGTGCACACAAGTCATCATGTTACAGGGTGTTCTTCCTAGGGCAGGAAAGATGAAATCCATTTTCTGATGAAAAATAAAGACATGGGGAAAAAAACTTCAGGAGACTCCCAAAGGCAGATAGATATAAATGTAGATGCTTGGGTCAGAAGCAGGCAGAGCTAATTCATAAGGAAGTCAATAGTTAACTCTTCTTAGACTTTGCCAGGGGTTATCTTGAAGAAATAAACAGGTATGTGTGCAAAAGAATTAAAATCCAATTGTACTTGACCATATGGTCGGTCTATCTCAGTTGTGCCATGATCTGAATGCAGAAGCACAGCACTTGATTTACAGAAATGCAGCTTGGATGGTGGCCAGAGTTTGCTGGGAAACTCTTCTGAAACATGTAACAGAAGAAAATCAAATAAGAGCAGGAAGGACAGAGTGGGGAAGTGATGGAGACCACTGGCAGGGAAGCAACAGGTCTGTGGTGTGATGATGGTATGTTAACCTCCGTGTGATATTTGTTTCTGTTTTCCATTACAATATTGTGGTTTTACACAAAGGAAGTAAAAGTGACTACAGTTTATTTGTCCATACAGTACAGTATAACTAACTTTCTCTTGAATCCCAAGTGTGTGTTATTGTAGAAGTTGTGTGGGGTTTTGCGTGAATAGGGGAAGAAGATACAAACACTGACAAACAGTTGTCTGTCCACAAATTTTTAGCTGGCAGCAGTTTGTCCTGTTTATTCCAGTTGAGACTCCAAGTGCATTAACAGACAAACAGACACTACAAACAGACACCGTATATAATTGTCTCAACATATATCATTAAATACTCCAGCTCATGGCTTCTGAACCATTATTAACAGTTCATTTACAGATCTCTAAACCAGCCCTGGAAAATTGTCAGAAGCCTTTTCCAGCCTAGGTACAAAATCAGTTATGACAAGAGATTTTCGTTTTTTAAAAAATCAACCACTTTTACTTGCTCATAAAAACAAAAAAGAAAGAAAGAAAAAAAACGTGCCCATGAGTAGTAAATTTAACTTTCCTGTAGGGATTCTGGTGTGGGATTCACTATCTATCTTCAAACTGTTATAGTCTTCATAAAAATCAAATTGGTTCCTGTATGAGAGTGGTATAAGCAAAACTTGCTTAATGACATCAGAACAAATCTCAATACAATATTTTCTTTTGAATAACATGTTGAGATGATGCACAGTATTCTCTTATATAACAAAACTTGGCCTAGCAACTATGCAGATTGCAGATCTTGCTACTGATCCATTTGCTCAGAAGTATTTCACTAAAGTATAGATACAGTTCCAGATCTTAAAACACTTCCCCCGTCATGCCTCCTACAACAATTATCTAATGATAAAAGCAGTGCTTCAAGTACAGATGAGTGTTTTGCAAATGTGTGTGCAACTGCTGGTGCTATGGGCATTTATCAAATATAGATGCATTTGATAATTCTGCAATGCCAAGAGCACTCTCCTCTCCCTTTCCCATCTCACAGGAACTGCATCTGACTGATTTGTGTGTATATCAGGACTATAGAGTCTTCCATTGTCGTCCACTTTAAACAATGAGCTAATCACAAAAGGAATAATAGACAGTGTGGGTTCAGACAATAAGGTCAGAAAAGTCCAGATGAGCTTTCTATGGTTTTGGATTTACTATTTTGCCTGTATTAGGCTGTACATTAGGTGTGTACCTCTCTGAAGCTGCCTGTCTTTTAATTTAGAATCCCAGCTTCCATATTAAAAACAGTAAGTTTCTGATTAGTTACCAAAAAAAGTTCACTAAAACATCAATAAGCAGCAACTGAGCCACGTGTGAAAATGAGCTTCTTAGGAGCCACAGCTGAGTCAGAGTCAAGAGAAACAGCAATAGATAAAACAGGAGCAGCTGCCCAAATGGCAGTAGCAATAGTGTCTCCTCTTGCTGTGCACTTGAATTGCTCATGTACGGGCAGCCAAATAGACTGTTATAAGCCAAATAGACTATTATGAGCTATTGTGTAAAAATGTTTAAATTTGTATTGCTGTAGGAAAACAGACTTTGCTGGGCATACATACTGGTCTCAGCGTATAAAGTTCAATAGCTAAACTCATGCACATGCATGTGCATGTGCTCTTTTTCTTTCCTCTATGTAACAAACAGCAGTTAGACTATTCTTATGTGGTTTTGTAGATACTCGTCACATTTACGTGCTTTAAAAGGAAATGCTTCCTTTTTGGACACCAAAATGTACCTTTTTGTTAAAGGAAGATTAAATCCTGTGTAATGTCCCCGTACTGGAGGATAGCTTTTAAAGCCTGTATTAAAATTAAATAAAATGCCCTTGCTTTAAAAACTGTTGGGCTGAATTCCCAGCTGGCACAAAATGAGCATATTAATTCCTTTGACTTCAACAGAGCTACAGTTTACACTGGGGAGAACTAAGCCCTTGAGTTTTCAGTAGCATTTGAGTCTGTATTTGAAAATAACCTATGAAGTGTTTGTGTATAAAAATTCAAGATGAATAGTGCCAAATTTTCAAAAAGCAGAACAGATGCATGCGTGCGTGCACACTTGATCACATGCAGACATACACACATGGCACCTAAGAAACCAGCACGTGCATGCACAAATATAGTAATTTCCCATGTAACCCCAACAGGTGACGTGAACATGTTTGTTTTCAAGGTTGTGGGGTTCTGGTTCGTTGCTTTTACCAAACAGTTGTTCCTCTCTTTCAACATAAGGCAGGTAACAGAGCATTCTCCAGAGCTGCTGAGATTTAAACTCTTTTAAAGGAGCTAATTTAGGAAATAAGGCCCTGATTCAGCAAAGTAATTAAACACTTTTAAGTACAAAAATGATGTCATTGACTACAAAAAGGAAGTACATGCTTAAAAGCTTATTAGATTAGGGCCTTAAACAGCTTGTGTCTTGTTAAACAAAACTGTCTCTGTTATACGAGTATTTTAAAACACTTGAGTTCACAGACTAGCTTCTGATCTTCAGCCTTCGCTGACAGTACTGAATTTGGGCCTAAGTTTGTTTTGTTTTGTTTTGTTTTGTTTTACCCACAGGTGTAACCTAAAAACGTCTACCCATTTAATAGTAAATTAATCAAGAAACTTGCCCTTGTGTGATGAGACTGGATGGTGGCTTTCACCTTGGAATAAAGTTTTACATTCAAATTCTAATTCCCTGCAAACCAGGGATTAAAATGTAGATGCTGACATAGCCATAAAGAGAGCGAGTCACGCACTTTATTGTAACAGCTTTTGATTGCCTAGCAAAGAAATGCATAATGAATAAACATTATTTTAAAAGGCTGCATGGCACAATGAATTTTTCAGTGGAAAAAACAGAAGAGAGAGTATTTAAAAATACATGAGTTTCATATTTGATTATAAGTCAGGAAACAGCTGAAAGAAAAAGAAAGGTAGAAATGGAAACAGGCACCAGGCTTTCAGTTGTGAATTAATGAGGTTATTCATAATGGGGAGGGAGTGACATAGTGATTAGTTAATTACTGTGCAGAATGATATAATTAATGCACAACTGAATTTGCATACAGTGAATTAAACTGCCATATAACACAAGAAACAAAAGTTGAAATGGAAACCTTTATTGCTGATTGAGGTGCTTATTACAGATGAAAGTGTACTGAAATCTCAATAGTATAGCTAGCAAACAACATGTTCAACTAGTGAGAACTGAATCTAGCTAGTGACAGCAATGCCTTTACTATTATACTTATAGTCCTCAACTGTCCATGTATAAGCATACGTGGCAAATTACTCAGCTATGGTGCTGCACAAGGGAGAACAAATGTTAGGAGTTCCACAAATACCAGGACAGAATTCCTGTATTATTTATTTTTGTTTATTATTTGCATTACCATAGTACCTAGGCATGCTTAGGCACCAGATCCAACTGTGCTAAGCACTGTACAAACACAGAACAGAAAGATAGTTCCTGCCTCAAAGAGGCTACAAAGCAAGTATAAGACAAGAGGCAGCAAATGGATACTGAGAGAAAGAGGAGTACAAGGAAAAGCAAAACAATATTCATTAATGTGACAGGCAGTGGTTTTGCAGACCAGCAGCCTAATCTAAGGCTAAAGAGTGTGGACAGGGGGTATTTTGAGACATTGTGGAAATGAAGGGTTTCAACCAGCATAATGAGTTAGTCATGCGGATGTTTACAGGGAGCTCCTTTCAAGCTTATGGGCAGCATGGATTAAAGTACAAAGGTGCTCGTTCAAAAATTTAATAAGTGGTCAATGATGCTCCATATAATGTTGGTGTGTTAGCAAGGCCCAACCCCTAACTAGCATGTTTCCCCCAGGGTAGTAAGGTCAATGCAGCAGAGGGGGAACGTCTAGGCCAGTGCGTACTAACTAGCCCTTCACAGACAACTGTTTCCGCTGAGAGGTCAGTTAACACATCTGTGCACACGGAGACCTGTGGCAGGAGAATGGCTTTTGTGCCAGACGCTCAGCCCCTAACAACCTCCTGCATGACTGCTACAGGCAAAGGTAGATCTCTCAGGTTTGTGCTCTGGACACTCAGGTCAGTGTGGGTATTTCTACACAGCAAATCTAGTTGCACTTAGTATAATACAGGGTGAACCAAATTCTAATCAGCAGATGACCTGTATTGGGGAGGGAGGAAGCTCTAAGCCATAAAGCCATAATTTATGCTCTGGGGTCTGCTGTAAATTGCATAAACAGGAAGAGTCCTGAAGAGGATTATGACACCCAGGGATCACCAGAACACAGAGCTTTCTAGCCACCCTGCAATGGTGGTGAATATCCTAGATGGAGCACTGAAGAACTGGTTCACTTCATCCTTAGCACTGTGCTTGTGCTGCTATTCACAATGCAACCTGCTGGTTGTTCAGATGAGAATCCAGAGGAATTCTAAGTACAAAATCACTGATACTGGCAACTGTCTCCCTCTGCTTTTGTTCTAAGTCCAGCCACAGACAGTGGATTGGAAATTGCACCTTAGCTGTCATAAATATGTGACCTCATCATCATGCCAGCTCCAAGGGGAAAATATTAATGCACAGCAAATGGGTCTTTGCCTGAGCAAATGAAGAGCTAAAAACAACAGGCTAGAAAATGAGCTAGTTTATAAATAGTTCTTTCATTCTTTATACATTATAGGAGCTTCAGACAGGACTCACTCTCAGTCATTGGAGGGACAGGTTGAATCAGAGCAATTCTACCTCCAAACTGCAATTTTTCCTAAAAGACACTGATTTACTCAGAAGAAATGACACCTCTTTTTCCCAGTTAATGTAAAAGTTGATCCTAAGTGATATTTTACACAGTTAGCTCAGTATTTTAACTCATTCTAACCATTTGACATTGCAGAAAACTGGGTGCTTGATCTTTGAAGAGCAAGCTTTCCCCAAGATGATTACATTTATTGTTGTTTAGCTAGAGCCATGGGTATGCATGACATTTTATAGATATAAAATAATATTTGGTTTCTGCCACATGGAATTTATAATCTAATATATATGGAAAACCCCAAGGGAAATTAGTGAAGGAGAGAAAATTTTAAAAAGTGTTCTGTGTTTGTATTTGATGATTCATTTTGGGGAACTTTGAGCCGTGATCATTGATTTATGTTACAGTATATTTATTGCTGTTTAACATTTATTGCACTGTACTCCAAGTCCTTTTTGATTTGAGCAGTGTTAAAAATTAGGTGGCAATGGCTTTTTTTTGAGCTATGGTATTTTTACCGCCTTTTGCTTCTAGCTAAAACTTGGACATGAAAGGTATACCTACAAAAAAATATTTAAAATTGCAGAGTAAAATGTTTGTTACTTTAATTTCAATTTTAAAAGTGGCATCATATACGTGTACCTTCATTCCAAACTGAAATACAAAAATATTTAGTGCTTTGAATACAGATGGGATGCTGATTCTATAAGCATGAAGCACATATTTTTAAGCCCTGTTAATAAAAAGATCTCAGTCATGGTGAATGATCAAGACTATAATCGAAGAGCAAATCCTAGAGCTGCGATATCCTGAGATGGGGCTGCAGCTCCATAAATCACTCTAAATCGGGACCATTAGGAAGAAAGCATTACTTAGGTAAAAGACTTGGAGAATCTTTTTTATGTTCACTGGTAACTGTGCTGTGCAGTAGATGATTTTTCTGTTCACTGCCAATTCCAAAAATTTGGAGAAAACATTTTGAGTTGAATGAAACATATTGTTTGATGCAGTACAATATTTTATTTTAATTTTGAGAGGTTTTTTAATGTTTTTGTTTGGCAAGCTTGAAGGAAATTTTCAAAATAAAGTCATCTAGAATCAAGATATCTCATTTGGAAAATATTAAACATTTTGATCTTTTAAATTTTTGTAACGACTGAGCTGTTTTGGTGAATTCAGCATAAATTTACAAAATATCAATTTCCCCACATATTCATTTTTCACCCCCTTAGCCCCCCCCCCCCCCCCCCCCAAAATGTTTTAGTAGAAAATTTACTCAGTTTTCACAATCTCCAATACCTTTCTGGCCATGACCTGGGGAAGCTCTGTGTCCTGACAGTTTGTAGGGTTGACTGTGTTTAGGAAGTACAAACTAGACCCTTAAGTTTTCTCATTAAACTTAATGGCAAAAGTTCCATTAACTTTAATTGTGCATAATAAGACACTTTTTCTGGGAGTTAAAGTGAAAGTGAGACCCACAGAGTCTTATCTGGGTTCAGCAGCTGGAATCCAAAATTCCAATTACTCCTTTTGCCACAAGACACAACAGTCACCTACAAAGAGATTTCACAACTGAAGTGAGACATGATCAAAACACCTAGATCCTGTGGAAATGCTCAAAAGCAAGAAGCAATAAAGTTTGCCAGTTTGCTGTAAATAAATGACTTTCAAAAGAGATGAACTAAACCTCACAAACAGACTTTGTTCCAAAGGGGCAGCCATGTTAGTCTAGTTCAGTAAAACAAACAAAGAGTCATGTGGCACTTAAAGACTAAAGAATTATTTATTGCATGAGCTTTCATGGGAGAAAATCCCGCTTCATCAGATGCTTTGTTTCATCTCTTCCCTATTTGCTGAAAATATCATCAGATCAGTTTTTTTCAAGGAGGCTCTGGTTTTAGACGTGTCAATCTACCTGACTTGACCAAATCAGAAGAAAAAAATTGTATTTATTTAGTGTCGTCTTGGGTTTTCTTTCTCTTCTATGCCATTCTTCTGTTACTGTTCCACTGAGAAATTAACACAGTCTTGCAGCTTTCGCTGAGGTTATGGATAACAGAAAAACCTCCATTTCCAAGAAAGGTATTATTTCGTAATAAACCAGAGACCCTTCAAATGTCTGTCATTTTTGAGGACAATATAATGAACAGCAGGAGGAGATCAAGTACTTTACATTGACTGATTTTCATTGATCGTTTTTTAATATTAATATTTACATTTAGTATTTGAAAGGAAGGAAATATCTTCCTCTCTGTACACAAAAAATTTGGCAGATGGATCTTCTACAAAGAATGGTGGTTTCTTTCAGATTGTTAATAGGCCAGAACAGTTCCTTTTTTTGTAGCTTTATGCTGGTAGTAAAGGAGTTTGGAAATCCTACAGATGTTTTGCAGTCTCAGTGATGTCTCCTCACCCATAGGGGGTAGTTCAAATTCCTTTCTAACTATGAGTGTCCTAGAAATTCTCACTGAACTGAGAGCAGTAGGACCCCATGCTGCTAATGTTCAAAATGGCTCCCAAATCATTACTGCAGGTATTTTAGTTCCATCTTATTCATTGCCTCTACTTATGGAGATTGTGTTTAACTGCCCTTGTCATATGACCTTGCTCGCAGCTGGTCAGGTTTCTTGCTCTGTATAGACTGTGCCTAAAAGTGTGCTTATATTACACAGCCAGGTGACTATGTGCTAGCATCTGAGCCCACAATTAATTGCAGTGCAAAACTGCCCACTGCAATGCAGACCTCGTTGAGCCCATTTTTCTGAAAAATACTGAGCTAACTGTGTAAAATATCACTTAGGATCAACTTTTACATTAACTGGGAAAAAGAGGTGTCATTTCTTCTGAGTAAATCAGTGTCTTTTAGGAAAAATTGCAGTTTGGAGGTAGAATTGCTCTGATTCAACCTGTCCCTCCAATGACTGAGAGTGAGTCCTGTCTGAAGCTCCTATAATGTATAAAGAATGAAAGAACTATTTATAAACTAGC
The DNA here is from genome assembly GCA_007922195.1 of Podocnemis expansa. Lineage (NCBI taxonomy): Eukaryota > Metazoa > Chordata > Testudines > Podocnemididae > Podocnemis > Podocnemis expansa. The sequence continues at coordinate 2,525,084 of ML682028.1, forward strand.
TCATTTTCTAGCCTGTTGTTTTTAGCTCTTCATTTGCTCAGGCAAAGACCCATTTGCTGTGCATTAATATTTTCCCCTTGGAGCTGGCATGATGATGAGGTCACATATTTATGACAGCTAAGGTGCAATTTCCAATCCACTGTCTGTGGCTGGACTTAGAACAAAAGCAGAGGGAGACAGTTGCCAGTATCAGTGATTTTGTACTTAGAATTCCTCAAATGTTCTTTCAAGAGAACTTTGGTGTTTTATTCTGTCCCTGAGACCACTATTTAAAAATACCTCAACCCTGCCTTTTATCCAGCACAGTCATTCTGAGGATCTCTGCCACGTTTTCTGCTTTCAGTATCTGCTGTTATCTGAAAGAATTTTGGCCTGTTACCCTGTTACCATCCTATAAACAAAAACAACGAGAGTCCTGTGGCACCTTAAAGACTAACAAATAAGGTGCCACAGGACTCTTGTTATTTTTGCTTTACACAGACTAATACAGCTACCCCTCTGGAAATTTTCATCCCATGAACAGTTACTTCTACTTAAGGGTGGGGAAGCAAGTGGAGGGCTGCTCCTACAGTCTGCTATGAATTTTCTACAAGAGTGGAAGATCATTTCAAAGATTATCTTTAGCAGAAAACAGGGAAGTTATAAAATGCAAAAGGATCTGATGGCTTAAGTGCTTCATGCACTACACAAGGAATTAGGCAACTCTGTGTTACATGAGCTGCTGTGTCCCTTCCCATGTTACAGATGTAGTAGCAAAATATAGGGCTGGTTCTTCCATAGAGGTGACCTAGGCAGTTTCCCAGGGTGCCAAGCGCTGGGCTGGGGCTGCTGTGCGCCCTGCTCATGGCCAGACCCCTACCGTGGCACCGCTCCCTGGCTGGGGCCAGACCCCTGCCCACATCCAGACCGTACCTGCATCCAGATCCTCGGCTGTGGCCGGATCCCAGTGGCGGCAGCAGCACCACTCCCCCCACCCTGTGGCTGTATCCTGGTGGCAGCACTGCCTCGCTGGTGGCTGGGAGGGGGGGGTGCCAAAATCCCCCTGCTGGCCGAGGGTGGCAAAAAGCCTTGGGCTGGCCCTAGGCTCAATCTTACTAAGGTCAGTGGGAGTTTGATTAGGTGTTTTGCCCTCTTCTGTGATGTTCTGGTTATTGGAGATTAAAAATTTCCCAGAGGCAGAATTAGACTCTAAATTTTTTGATACCTTTATCTAGCAAGCACAGAAAACACATAAGGATGGATGGGTACTGAAACAATAGCCACTGAACGAAGTGATATAGAGGCTTGTTGTGTGGCAGGGAGATCAACCCAACTTCACCCTGACCTATGTCAGAAAATCAAGTTTAATCTCTTATCTGCAGTCCTGTGCATTATACCTTTATTACAGGTGATAGATAAAAATTCACTCAGCTTCAGTATATTTTACAAATTAAATATATGCTAGAGATTATCCCTGCAATGCCTTGTCTAAGATCGGTTCAAATTGTAAGTCTTACCCTCATATTTTTGAGTTGTTTCAAAAGAAATGTACTCCACCATTTGTCTAAAGAAAAGAGAGAAACCCCAGCACTCCCATCTCAGTATTGTGCTATATAAGGCTCTGTAGCAAAATGCTGCCAAAATCTCTTGAGATCTTCAGAAATTCAAGCCAATTGTTTCTTCTGTAGTCTGCCATCTGAGCTTACAAAGTTGTCGATAAATTCCCTGTGTTCTAGAATGATAACGTTGTAAATATATGACTGGCAACATAGAGCCTTACTAGACAGAGTGACAGATACACCAGGGGTAGATTTGACTCTATGTATCTCAGTTGACATCAATGCCCCAGGGAAGAATTTGACACGGACATAATAGGCAACATATCTGCAGAGGCAGCAATCTTGGTTCAAATTGCTAATCACCAACTACTAAGTAGAAAAATGGTAAAATGATCAACTGTGACATCCCCTGTGAACATGTCATTTGGCAGTATTCCATCTGCGCTCCAAGAATGCAACAGCTTACTGTTAGCGTGTGGACATTTGAATGATGTATGTGCATTAGTTTCAGTCTTTCTTGTTTTGGAATTAAGTATGCAGGTTGACATATACCTGTACCATGGATAATAGGAAGGCTCAGCCACAGTCAGACTCTGACATAGTTGACTATAACAGTGAAAAAATGTACTTTAAAATAAGTGGAACTGAAACCAATTTAATGCAGACACTGCTATGTTAGCTGTGGAATATGAACATAGCAAAGAGTAAATGTTTCAAAAGCCTCTGTGTCCCATGTGCTAGAGAGATTTAGGATCCTATGTGTCTGTCCCTTTTGAAAGTGAGAATTAGGTGCTCTTGAAAATTTTACTTGTTTTCTCCAAGTGTTGCATAATACTTTGTACTTCTATCATTCCACTCATCCTAGCATTTTAACGTCTTTACAAACAGTGATGAATTGAGCATCAGAGCACACCTCGTACTGGCAGGTAAATATTATTCGCCCCTACTACAGGGAGCTATGGCTAGATCCTGACAGGTGTGTAGCATTTCTTCTGAAGTGCTGAGTACCATCCACTTGTTTTCAATGTGATGGGGGTGCTCAGCCCTTTTGTGAAGATGTTCAGTGCCTTCCATGTATGCACAATAGTGCCTTGTGCAAGATTGGTTGTAGCGGCCCACAACAGAGCCCAGATCTTCTGTGCGTGTCATAACAGCCACCTCCACTTTTCTCTTTCATCCAACTTAGCATCTGCCTTACCTGTTTTATTTCCCGAGCGCCAGTAACTGTAGTAGGTAGGTGCAAAGTAGAACAGCAGCCAGATGGCAGTATTGCAGCCATCTTAAAGTCAAATCACTTCCATAATACCTTCCTATTCCTCTCTACCTCCTTTTATGTCCGCTTCCAGTATATTTTAAAATAATTAATATCTTTTAAAATTCTTTTTAGGGGTGTTCTGTAATGTTCTCCGCCCCCCCCCCCATTTCTGACTGCAACCCTCTGAAATATTTATAAAGGATTCAAGACAATAAGGTGTAGTACAAAGAAATTTACGTAGCCGTGTGACTTGCACCTCTTTGGAGAAGTGGTAGTAGTTGCCTTTTCTTAAGCAGATCAGCTGGTAACATAACAAAACAATTCATAATGCTACACTTATGGAGAGTTTTACCAAAGACCCAAATTTACAGCATACCAGCAGAGCTTGCAATTTGAGGGAAGAGGGAATTAATTTGCCTGCGTTTTCTGTGGTCCCTGTTTAGAATCCATCTTCATATAAATGCCACATATAATCGTGAACTGAAGAGAAATGGTAGTATCAGAACTTCCTGCCTCTTTATATATAGAGGGCCTGCCCTGATGCAAGTCTATCAGAGTTTTGGAGAGAATCCCATTAACTTCAATGGGCTTTGCATCAAGCCCATATTTGTTACAGGCTGGAGTTCAGTTTCCCAATTAATGCTTTCTTAAAGTTAACAATATGCAAGGATGGGATTTCTGGGGTTGATGTTCATTTCTTTGACTTGCAATAAATATGCAAAAAATCAATTTGTCTTCAAATGCCACAGGAGTCCTTGTTTATTTCTTGGAAGTGGTTATTCTCAGTTTTACTGGGAATGTTTCTCTGTTCTCTCTCTCTCTCTCTCTCTCTCTCTCTAAAACATTGACACCAACTTCTCAGATATTTGTATCTGTTTCTGGCAAATTTAAAATGGTCCCCTGCGATCTCTGACAAGTAGTTTTATTTTAATCTATCAGTGTGTATTTGGCTTTAATTTTCTTTTAATGCTTCTAGATGTTTCTGTAGTGAGATGTGACTTGGTAATTAAGGAATAGTTTCCTGTGCTATTGCAAACTATTTTACTTGCTTTTGAAGTTTTTACACCCTTCCTTTGCCTTTTCTTGCTTTGCCTTTTCATATTTCCAAACTAATAAGCTGTCTCTCTAGTCCTTTGACAATGAAGTATTTTTCTCTCCATATTTTAAATTATATCCTAAAGCCAAAATCTGGTTCCCGTGCTCCCACTGAATTGTACCTTACTCTCCAAGCTATTCAATTGATTTCAGTGGGACTAGTCATAGAGTGTAGTACTATTTGACTTGAAGGATATCACTATTGTGATTATAGTATGCGCAATTATTAAAATACAGTAATGTTTGCACAAAGAAAATGTTTCCACTCTTGACATTGATTTTCTGTTTTCACAATCCAAATATAATGTGGAAAGTAGTGGTTGGGATTATTACCTCAAGGTTGCATTACATGGAAACTACGGTGTCTTCATTAAGCGAGTTCTAAAAGTGAATGCCACTGCCCTTCTTAAGGTGCTGAATGGAATCTCAGGACAACCACAGCTGAGTTTAGGGGCAGCTGAATCTGATTCCATTTGTTTGTACCTTCTTCTGCCTTTTTCTTTGGGAACAAGTATGGAGGATCTGTCCTCCTTCATGACAACCATGAAGCATTAGTGGGTTCTATTACCTAGTAACGGCTATTCCTAAGATGAAAGTTTAGCAGTAGGAGCCGATCAACTGTATGTCTTTTAGATGGAAACAACACAGAAAATACATTTATGTCCTTTCAGTGTGAGATTGCAAAAATTATACTGCTAAACTATTGAATAACAGCCTACATCATACAGTAGACACTTCTATGCAGCTCACCTATTCTAACTTAGTTTGGCTGTCTTTGGAAATAACTCCCAAAGACAAGAGAGAGTCGTGAGCGACCACTGTCTTTTAATCTTGACTCAGGGTTATCAAGGTAGTATTACAGTACAAAAGGAGCAGGTATGTGATTGAGATGAAAACAAAACATTAAATAAAATCAAACAAGAAATCATTGACTCGCTCTGGAAAGAATATTTTATCTTGTATTGGCTGTAGTCTATTTAGTCTACAGCCCAGCATTACTCTTCAATGAATATGTCTCTCATGAGATTAGATTTGTTACTACCAATTCTCTTGTCTTAGAGTGACTCTTTCACTTACCCTCCTCTCCATTTCTAGTAACAACAAGCTACATAAAATTCAACAATAAGTCCTGATCACAGTCATTTGTGTGAGGTGGATTAAGACTAAATGTGCCAGCCATACATCATTGTTCCCTCTTCTGTAATATCCTTGATGCTTTTAGTGGATATTCAGATGCGTCAGTGTTGCCAATTTTATCTTCTTTCTTGAACTAATTTTAATTACCAGTCTCTTTAATTGAAGATTAACAGACTTAACAGTAAAAGTTTTTTGTCAGATGAGCAGTGAAGTGAAGGTGTCAGTGTGATGTGAGCACACACCTCTCATGAATGCCTTCTGACAGCTGCCAGAGGAGTGCAATCAATTTTTCTGATTCTGGCACCCCCTGTAGGTTGTCAACCACACTAGATGGATCTTTAGTGGCTCAGCCCTCCCCACAAGTGTTACAGTATAAAATGAATGATCTCATTCCAGGATAACAAAAGCTCAGCTAAAAATCTAAAAAGACATCCAAACAAACAGTTCTTCTCTTCTACTTTGCTTAGTCTTCATTTGATTTCTGGGTGGTGTTCTCAGCACCTTCTGGGCTAACTCTAAGTCCTTATCTGTGCTGTTATAGAGCACTGCCTCCAAGTCTTTCTCCTTGGAGACTTCATCTTCACAAGTTCTCAGTGCCCCAAAATTAAAGCAAATATTTGACTTCACCAGGGTCACCAGTCCTGACCCTGAGGCTGTTTAAGTTCCAGCCACTTTCTTGAGCTTTTAGTAAAGAGTCTTGTCAGCATTTCAGGATTCAGGACACTTGCTCACTGGCTGTTGGGAGGGGACAAGTCTGCCCACTATTCCAGGTCCCAACACAAGGACCCTACAAATAGCAGTTATAAGCTGCTTCCTTTGCCTGGTTGCCAGTACTCTCCCTGGGGCCTCTCCTATCTGATCTCTTTACTTAGCCCATTACCTCAGGGCTAGAACTCTCAGGTCCTCTCACTCATTGGTGTAAGCAATACCACCTTGCAGAGCTCTCTCAGGCCCGAGCAGAGCACCTGTTTTTGCTCCTTTTGGCCCCTACCAGAGACTGACCTGCTCAGACCCTGCTTCTTTTGTATGAGCATGCTTGGCTCTTATTGGCTGCTTCTGTGCAGTCCCACTAGGTAAACAGAGAACCGGCCTCCGCTGCTCCTTCTTGGGACAGAATGTGATAGGACTGCAGCATCTTGAAAGACCCTAGTACAGAGGCTCCCAACCTTTTCAGTAACACGGTGCACTTCAATGGGACAAAATTCTACAGCACACCCACTTTTTTTGCCTGAATTGATTGTTCGTAAATGTCACATTTACTTACATTTAGTATGGTTATGGTTTTACAAGAGTGGTTTGCAACATAGTGTGTACAACCAGCTAAAGAAGGTTGAAATCCATTAATGTTTAAAATCCACTGGAAAAAAATATAGGTCATCTCAATTTTCCCTTTAGTAGTGTGCATGTAGAATGTTCACATTTTGGAATCAAAAGACCAATACCTCGCTTTTAATTTGATGATTAATTTTCACAAGTATTGTGAGTTGTAATTTTGTTTCAATAGGATATTGTTTAATATGAAACATTGGTTTTCATTACCTTTGTAGAAAATTTCATGGTGCACTTGGACAGTTCTCACAGCACATCAGTGTGCCACAGCACACTGGTTGAAAACTACTGACCTAGTATACCCCATTTCAGTTGGATGTACAAGACAAAGGATTGCTCCAAAATCAGTGCAGACAACGTGTGATAATAGCTGGACTTGAAATGTGTATCAGTTCAACCTGGAATAGTAAAGATATTGTTCTGGATCCTCCATCCTTTTTATAATGGTGGAGGAGAGACAAAGACTATTTTCTTCTTGTAGGGAACCACAGAAATGTCCAGAAGTAACTCTCATGATAAGCATCATCTTCCATTGCGCACAGAACTAATGTAAAATCTGGAACACTGTGGAACTGGAGGGAGGTGTTGGTGGTTGCTCTTCTTATGTTTGACAGGGAGCTACGGTCAGAACAGGACCTCATAGAATCTAAGGTCAAAAGGGACCAATATGATCATCTTGTCTGACCTCCTGCACAATGGAGGCCAGAAAACTGCCCCACCCACCCCTGTAATAAACCTTTAACTTAAGGCTGAGTTATTAAAGTCCTCAGATCATTTTTTAAAGATTTCAAGGTACAGAGAATGCACAAGCAAGTGAGCCATGCCCCATGCTAGAAGGTGAGAAATCCTCAGGGCCTTTGACTTTCCCTAGGGGAGAATTCCCTCCTGACCCACAACATGGCAATCAGCTAAATCCTGAGCATGTGGGCAACACTCATGAGCCAATGAAGAATACTCTGTAGTAACTCAGAACCCACCTCATCAGAGGTCATTGTGCATATATACCACTAGTAGTCAAAGATCAGTTGGTTTCCAGAGTAGGCTGCCCCATCACAGCATCCCCTCCATACATTTATCAAGATCAGTTTTGAAGCCAGCTAGGTCTTTTTTTAACCCACCTCCTCTGCCAGTGCCTGGCAAAGGCCAGGTTGTGCATACAGGAAAATCCCAGGCAGAAAGTGTTCCACACTTGTGCTGTGCTGTGATTGGAGATCATGTCACTGGAGGTGGAATTACCTTCAGATTCCCCTAATGCACCAATTATCCTGAACCCCTTCTCCACTCACAAGACAGTTAGCCCTGTCATGGTGTCCTGTGGCACTTAAAGACTAGCAAATTTATTTATAGCATGAGCTTCCCTGGGAGAAAATGGGGGGGCCTTCAAAGCATCTGATGAAATGGGATTTGTTTCCACAAAAGCTCATGAAATAAGAAAATTTGTTAGTCTTTAAGTTCCGCAGGACTCCTTGTTTGTTTTACTGAAGTAGACTAACACAGTTGCCCCTTTGGAACTGAGCCCAGCCATGGGGACGTAATGGTCAAGGAAATTTTACTGTTCTTTCAACTAGTGGATTTTTGGTGGGTAAGTTGTCCTCTCCCGTAAGTTTTTTTTCTAGATGACATTGTAATATGGGCCTCGAGGTATACACTCTCCCTCAGACTACATCAAACCTGGAGTTGGGTAGTGTCACAAGCAGGGGCGTTGCTGGCACCGGGCTTATGGATCACGAGCCCCGAGTCCTAGCGCCTGAGCCCTGGGTCTGCTGCAACAGTGGCACGCTTAAAGCACATGAGCCCCAAATCCCAGCACCTGAGCCCTGGGTCTTTTTCTGGGCCAGGGGCGCTCCTGGTCACAAGTTCCATGTAAAGCCATCTGCTGGAAACTCTGGGGATTAGTTTTTGCCAGGCAGCAGCATGTAATAATTTTGGGAGTTGTCAGGTATGCACTTACCTGCCTGAGTGAATATTCTCTCCTTCAACCTCCTAAAATTCTTTTTTTTTTCCTTTGGCTAAAAATGCAGTCATGACAATGTATGGTCAGCTATAGCAATCAGGGCTACCTAATGCCTGTTGAGTCTTTCTTTTTATCCCAAACTGTTCACACTACCATTAGTTTTAAATGAAGTATTCTGATGACTCCTAAAATAGCTATCATCTTTGTACACTGGAGGCACACCATGGTTTCCTGACTTTTCTGCATAATCTGACACATTTGCAAAAAATCCTCTTTGAAACCTCACCAAGGGCTAGATTCTCAGCTCAGGCCCATTGACTTCTTTGGAGCTTTGCCAGGATTTGGCTTTCACTCATTTTTTTAAACACAATATAGGAAGACATCTTCTGGAAATCCTATAAACAAAATCAATTTGATTTAAAAAAAAAAAAGAAGAAATTAGTGTGTGCAATGATGGAGCAAAGTTAATGTAAGTTGGAGGTGTCATATGTGGAGATGTTCAAAATTGTGCTAGTGGAACAATTTTCCATAAGAAAAAACTGTTTCTGAAAACTTCTTCTACTCCCTCACCTCCTACCACATTATTTTCCACTTGGAAAATAATGGTTGTGTTAGGAGATGATAATATACTACTTCTGACAAGTAACTGATGGTAAAAATCTGATCTACCCTGTAAGGCAGGCTTTGAGAATTAGTGGCCTTGACAATCATTACATAAGAGAACCTGTTAGAATATTAAATAACAAATAATAGTATAAAGCAGTGCAATGTTTTCCTTTGCATCACTGTGCTCTTCTTTGGCTGTGTTCACATAGCACTCTTATTTTGAAACAACAGAGGTTGTTTCGAAATAAGAAATACCCTGTTCACACGACGCATGGTTGTTTCGAAACAACGGCACCCGGACGAAACAATGTTGTTTTGAAACGATTGTTTCGAAACAATGCCATCCGAACATGTTGTTTTGAAACAACAGTGACTTGTTTCAAAATAACTGTTGCCTGAAACTGCTATTTCGCTTTGAGCTTTTTTCTTTAATTCGAATTAACAAACTGTTAATTCAAATTAAGTTATTTCGAAATAAGGCATTATTTCGATACAAGTTGTTTCGACACAACTTGTATTGAAATAATGCCTGTGTGTGAACACAGCCTTTGTGTGACATGATTTCAGCACCAGGACTTTCAAGAGCTCACCAGAGGACTACAATATCACCATTGTAACCATCAGTAAAGTATCTACATAATCACCTCTTTCTATTTTGTTTCAAATAGGATTCTAGATAAGATAACTCAAACAAGGTAAACCTGTTGGGATCACAGGCAGCAGAACAACTGCATCTGCAAGATTATCCCTGAAAGGTTATAGTCCTAATTAACCTGTTTTAATTGGACATGGTGAGTATCTAGTGAGAAAACTGATAAAAACCATTATTAAGTGTACTAGTCACTTACATTTCTGGTATCTTTATGCCTTCCTTCAACTCCCTCACCTCCTCCCACATTATTTTCCAGTTGGTAAATGGTTATGAGAGCAGATAAAATATTACCTCTGCCAAGTTACTGATGGCAGAAATCTGATCTACCCTGCAGGGCAGGTTTTAGAGATGCTGTGTTAAATAATGTAAAACCACTTACCCTTTTTATTCCTGCCCCTGCCCTTGTGGCTTGAAAAAAAGCCAATAAAATAATGATCTTACAAGCGTGCTCCACCCTAAATATAGGTACCGTTATTGGACTAGCTCAAAGTACTTGACTTGCAAGGATGTTTTCATGCTAAAGGTGAAATTAATTCTATTCTAATAACATCAGTTTATAGGAATCAATCTCATTTCTGTGTTACAGCAGTCTAAGAAAAGGGAAATGATTCCCCTTGCACTCAGTAACTTGGTCATACAGGTCAGTTACAAACCCAGTCTGAAAAAAAGTACTTGAAACAGCAGATCCCTTCACTTATAGCATCACTCCTGTGTAGTTTAATTTTGCATTAGTTCATCATGTTTAGCATAGTGCCGTGAACCATATCTCTGGACCTCAAGCCAAAGATATATTATGTGATTTACTATGTATTTATGCCTTAACCCCCATTCTGTACCCTTCTCATTCCTGCCTTTAGTACGTCCATGCTGGACAATTGCAGTGCTCTCTACATAGGATTACCCTCAAAGACCACTCAGGAGTTTGAGCCCTTGCACATTGTGCTAGTTTGCCTGCTTGGAGTGATGACAGGTTCCAAAGGGGCATCCATGTTAGTCTAATTCAGCAAAATGAAAAAGAAGTCTGGAGACACTTTAAAGACTAACAAATTTATTATCACATGAGCTTCTATGGGAGAAAATCCCACTTTATCAGATGCTTGAAGAAGCATCTTTCTTCAAACATTTGATGAAGTGGGATTTTCCCCCATGAAAGCTCATGCGATAAGTTTTAGTCTTTAAAAGTGCCACCAGACTCCTTGTGTGTTTTACTTAGAGTGAGTCAGTGAGAGTCCATTAATCCTATGTGTGCTAAACTGCTTTGGTTTTCCATATGCTTCAGGTACAAGTGAAGGAATTCACTTATAATCAGTATATACAGATGTAACTTAGGAAACGACTGTGTTATAAACCTTCTCCTTTATCAGTTAAACCTCATGTTAGCTGAGAGATTTTGCTTATAGATTCTAGATGAATACAAAAGTTGTGGAGGCAGGGCATACTTCCCCTAACATCCTCCAGACAAAAATCAATGGAATCTCTTGGTTTTGCTTCAGTTATCTGCACAGTCCTGTTCTGACTGCAGATAGAGCATATCAACTAACCTTGTTATTCAGTTAGGAATTCTCTCTTTCCCCAGGTAAATTAAAAATAAATAAGTCCCCAAAACCTTCCATGAGGAGTTTGTCACCTCCAGATGCCATTAACAGTTAATGTAATGATAATGTAAGTCTAATATGTTCCTGAGGGACATCAGAAAAAAAAATTCAAGTCAGATGTTGACCTATTTATGATCCAGCACATATATTACACTGTATTCACTGAAGATGACTCACAAGTTGATTGGTGGTTATTTAAAGTTCACTTTTGTTTTTTAGCTGTCCACAGATTACTTCTGGTTGCATGCTAGACATTTTTAGTGTTTTGCTATGCTAATGAAAATGTTACTTATGTATCTTTAATGTTCCATAAATTTATGTGAAGATATGGGTGAGAGATGAAAGCATCTGCAGAGTTCAAAGAATTAAATGAGTGTATATTTCAAGTTAGAAAATAGTGATGCATTACCTAAGCATGACACCCCCCCCAAAAAAACCCCACTTTCAGCTAATGACAATCCTTAGAGGCAAATAAAAGTCAAAATTTGTCAAGTGAACAGGTCTCTGGGGGAGAAAATATTATACCTAATAAATGTCAGAAATCTCTAAAATAGCTTATGTAGACAAGCCTCAGGCTTCATAGGTTGCACGTATGTCTAGAATGTGAAGCAAGTGATGTGACACAGAGATTCCCACATTTCTGTTTCATGCCACAATGGACTGAGTCATTGTACCTTACATCTTGGTCGTCTTTGGGACTGAAAATTGTCTGTTCTGCACTGCAGGCCAGTGTAATTTTGGAGAAGGAGGGCAGTTCCACTCATGTAATTTTTTTGGAGTAGGGAATTTAGAACTGGTGGTGGAGGGATTTCTTTGTTGTAGCTATTTAAATTTGTGTATGGGTTTGGAATATTGGACATAATTCTGGGCATCATACACTAGTAGTAAAATCATAGTAAGTAAAATCATGAAGGTACATATGTGTGTCTATATAATATTACAAATGACGATATAGTATATTGTCAAATAGGCCATACACACACACGGGGGGGGGGGACTTGTTACCGCACAACCAGTTTGCCTGCTGAACCGGTTAACGCACGGTAACCAGATGTCCCCCAAAGGCCACACAGTAACATGTGGGTCCCATTAATGTGCCTTGGATAAACAGCAATGTGCATGTTGTTGCCCTGGAGATGGGCCCCAGGCACTGGCCCAGGCCCTGCTCCCCAGCCCTGCTTCTGTGCTGGGGTCCAAGCTAGCCTCAGGCGCCTGCTGCCACCAGCTTGGCCCTGGATACCTGACCCGGGATATAGCAGGGACTGGCAACTGTGACCATAGGCGGCTGAACCTAGAACGGGGCTGGAAGCGGCCACCGCCGCCACTCTCTGCCACCTGGGGCCAGGCTGGTGGCAGCAGGCACCTGAGGCCAGCTCGGACCCCAGCACAGAAGCAGGGTAGGGGGCATGGCCCGCAGCCAGGGAGCGGGGCCTGGGCCGGTGCCCTGGGGAAGGCCTTCCAGTCCCACTTACACACAGGCCAGTTTACGTGTGGTCGTTGGGGGCTTGACCCCCCGACACCCGCGCGTAAACCAGTCCCCACTGTGTGTGTGTGTGTGTATATATATATTTGTCCTGGATGAAACCCAGAGTATCCAGGAGTACATCAGTAAGATGGCACCCAAAGATGAGCTGCTGAGAGAATGCCTGAGGCAGCAGCAGCAGACATGGGAGGAAGATCAAGCAGAAGAAGTGCCATGGCAAGACAAGACCCTGCATGGGATGTACCATCGACAGATAGCTGAGGTGGCTGACATTGGGAAATCCTACCAGTGGCTGGAAAGGGCTAGACTAAAAGACAGCACTGAGGCACTGATCATAGCAGCACAAGAACAGGCACTGAGCACCAGATCCATTGAAGCAGGGGTCTACCACACTAGACAGGACCCAAGGTGCAGACTGTGCAGAGAGGCCTCAGAGACAGTCCAACACATAGTGGCAGAATGTAAGATGCAGGCAGGAACAGCATACACTGAACAGCACAACCAAGTAGCTGGCATTGTGGACAGGAACATCTGCACAGTGTATGGGCTAGACCCTCCCAAGACCAGATGGGAGATCCCACAGAAGGTCATGGAGAATAACAGGGCTAAGATCCTGTGGGACTTCCAGATCCAGACAGACAGGCAGGTACTGGCCAATCAACCAGACATCGTGGTAATAGACAAGGACCAGAAGACAGCGGTGGTGATAGATGTAGCAGTGCCAAGTGACAGCAACATCAGGAAGAAGGCGTATTAGAAGCTGGAGAAGTACCAGGGCTTGAAAGAGGAACTAGAACGGATGTGGAAAGTGAAGGCCAAAGTGGTCCCAGTGGTGGTAGGAGCACTCGGGGCTGTGACTCCTAAACTGGGAGAGTGGCTGCAACAGATCCCAGGCACAACATCAGAGCTCTCTGTCCAGAAGAGTGCAGTGCTAGGAACAGCTAAGATACTGCGCAGAACCCTCAAACTCCCAGGCCTCTGGTAGAGGACCCTAAGTTGAGGATGACACATACCACCCGTAGGGGTGAGAGGGGAATTTTTTTTTTTTTAATATATATCAAAGAGGCCAGGTCCCTATGGAAGGATCTGGAATATGAACTGATAAACATCAAGGTTATGACCATTAAAGGGTTCTAAGGGGATTAGACACCATCTTCCCCTAAGCTCCCTAAACCACAGCCCATGTAACTTTTGGAGAGTGAATGATAATTCTGGAGTCAGACCCTCATCGGAGACTACCTACTTCTACAAGAATGTGTCATGATTACTTGAAATTCAATACAATTGAGCTTTCTCATCTAAACATGTGAAAGCATTTTCTTTATTGTGTGGACCAAAGAATATCCAGTTAAAAACACTACTAGATTGTAAATCAAACAGATTTTGTATATGCCAAATATTGACCCTCTGATTGTATTTTTGTCCAATGTGTGGAGCTAATGTATGTACCTCTAAATCAAAATGTCATCATCCTTTGATTATCCCTAACAATTAGAAAAATATTCTAAGTAATTCAGTTGTTCTTGCCATTTATTTTATTTGCCCAACATTCATTTCTCCATTGTGATTTTTGTGTTTCCCTCAATATCTTTGACATTTGTGCATTAAGTCCATAAACAAACTAATTAGATATATAAGGGGAAGGGGGAAATCTTGTTACTCAGGAATGCAGGCACAGGTATCAACTAATTAGAAAGTAAAGTGGTTTTTAGTTAGCTCTCCCATTGTAAACTCTTAGGCATTTTCTACAATAAGAATTATGCTGGCCAAACTTTTAGCACTCAAACATGTGAAAAAACACAGCCCCTGAGTGACATATGTTTTGTTGACATAACTGCTTTTGTGGACAGTGTTGTCAGTGGAAGACACTCTCCTGCCAATATAGCTACCCACTGCTTGTTTAGATGCTTTTATTATGTTGGTGGGAGATCTCTGTCCCATCAACATAACATGACTACACAAGAGCTCTTTTAGCAGCACATATGTATCAATTAAGCTGCGCTGCTGTAAGTTTTAAGGTTAGACTAGTCCCTAGTGTAGATAAGACACATGGTACCATTATTTCAATGTAGCCGATTGAGGTCTACGCTATGGGTTTGTGAGATGACTCTCTTGTGGAAATTGCACCTTTTTTCCAAGTTTTTACTTCCAAAAAAATTAAGCTTTCCAATACTGCAAAGTGATTTCAGGGGTTCACAGGCTGCTGTTCTTTAACGGCAGGACTTCAGAGAATTGTTGTACATGGATTTCTGCCAAGAAGGGGTATGGTGAGAGCAAGATAGCTTTTTTGGTGAACAGTCCTAGTGGAGACAGGGCATGGATGGGTTTTACATTGATGTAGCTAGTTGAGGTCCACCTTATATCCTACATTGAGGGTTTACCTCAGCTAGTAATATTGAGGTAAAAACTGCCCCATCTTGTCTCTTCTAAGATTAGACGTGGTTATAGCTATTTCAGTGTAAAAACAGAAGTTTGTGCAGAGAAAACAGCTTGTGAGATCATTATGCTTAGGAATTGCTTCCCCCTCTTCGTCTTTTGGCTGAAGTCTAGCTGTGTCCTCTTTCTCACCCAGTGACCATCTCCTGTCAGGTATGGGGGAGGATGAGGCCATTTAGGTCACATTTGTATTTATTTTGTTTTCCACTAGCAAATGTATTTGTTCTGACTGCCTTTGTGACTTCCAGAGCAGTCAAGACAGAGAATTCTACTAATCTTACAAATCTTAACTGACATGCGAGTTCTGGGAAACAAGCTTAGAAGTCTCCTTCGAGACCACCAATGTAGAAAGTTCTTGCCACTTATCCCCAAATCAAAGAAAAATTTTCTTAACTCAAGTTTTTAAGAGTTTCTTTATCCCGCAATGACATATTATTTAATGGGATGTCATGGGAAGGAAATAACTGTGAAAAGTTCTATAAGCTGACCTGTATATCATTTTGGCATAGCCTCTGCGTAATACCTAGAGTCTGTATTCATGAGGGGTTAAGGGGTGTGGGCAAGTTGCATTAGTCACATTACCAAGTCTTAGTGTTCATCAGGACTGTCAGGAATGGAATTACAGGGGTAAAAAAGTTGAAGTTCCTTGTACTTGAGGAGTAGCAAGTCAATTCCTGTGTATTACTCAGACAATCCTCCGCTAAATTTGAACTTTAATATTTATTTAGCTTTCCATGCTCTGACAGCTTGAATCTATGTTAAATTGCTTGATTTCAGGTGAGACTAAGGGATGTGCACGTCAGAACTCTCCAGGAAATAAGCCATCATTTTTGATCCTTTGGGAGTATGGAGAGTGTATCAGAAATAACTGCCTGATATGGTGGTACAAATCAATGGCCATATGAACTGATTCCGAAACTGCCCAGGGATTCTAAAAAGTCACCCTGTTGATGATAACTCAGTGACTTCTGAATGAATCCAAGAGACGCTCATGAAAAAGGAACAGGGAGTTATAGGCAAGTATAGAAATTCACATATAAAATTGAGACGACCATGGTAGTCTGTGTCCTATTTATGAAAGATAATAGAATGAAAAGGAGGGAAATGCTTTATTTCAGTGGTTCACAAGCTGGAGGGCACAACCCCCTTGTGGGGACTGCCAGAGATTACAGAGGGTCCATGAAGATTCAATGGCATTGAGGAAATTTAGCCTCCAAAGTCCTGTGCCAGATGGGCACAGCAGCCTGGCTGGAACAGAGGAGCAGCTCCCCAGGGAGCTGCCCCAAGCTCCCTCTGGCTGAAGCAGAGGAGCAGCACCTCCCAGCCCCAAGCCAGCTGGGTGCCCAGCCAAAGTGGAGCAGCCCTGCATTGGTGGGGGTCTGGAGCAGTACTGACTACCCCACCGGTGCCCGCTGTTTCTATTATCCTCTGTCTGTGACAGATGGGAAGAGCTGGGGCCGAACAGAGTGTGTAGTAGGAGCTGTACCAGGGCAAGCTTAGCTTCTCACTCAGGTAAGAGTGAATTATTGTGTAGTTTTGTAATTTAGTGTCATTATCATCATGACATATGTTTATGGCCAGTGAGGAGATGGGGTGGGGAGGGTATGAGGGGCACATGTTTTCCCTAGTGTTGACTAGTAGGGCTTTCATTCAAAAACGTAGGGGACCACTGCTTTACTTCAAGCAGACAACTTGACCTGTGACTGACACACACACAAATGCAATTTCACTGTGAAGGAGATTATTTCATTCAAAAGTGATGAAATGTCATGTCTGGGAAAATGCAGAAGAGATCATCTGGGACAGGCTCTGGCTGGCTTCCATAGGGCACTGATCACAGATGTCCTTCTTCACTTTATAACATCACAGCAGTGACCACATGTAAAAGGGATGGAAACATCTCAGTGCATCTGTCAACAGCAAGTACAACTGCATCTGGCCAACAGGTCATTCTCTACAACACTGAAAATAGTCATTGCTTTTCTGAAATTGTCTGGGTGATTTGGAACTGCTCCACATCAACTTCTTCGTAGGTTAGCCAGTTATTAAGTTTAGCTGTGGCGATACTTGGGTTGAATACATTGTCACTGAGATGAGTGCAGCCCAAGTTCTCAACTGAGGGAGCATCTCACATTAATTACTTTTCTAATCCATGAAGGTTGATCCTTTCTCCTTTTTTTTTTTTAATTTCCTGAAGGGAATATACCACTGGCCACAACTCCAGAACTGCCGTGAAATTCTTCAGATATATTCAAGAAATTAGCCAGCACAAGTCCTTTAACTGTAGTTGTACTGTGTTCTGCAACCATAAAGCCAGCAAACCGAAACTCTGTTTTTCTTTCCTCATTTGATTTGCTATGTAGACTTAACTATTTAAGCAATGAATGAATGGTGTTACCTGTGAAGCTGCACTACCACAGTGGTTTCAAGTCTTGGGTACTTTACCCTTTTGAGTACAGTGAGCTATTTGGTCCTGGCATGCATTGTTGGGACTCCTAGTGAGCTCATTAGGAGTTGTATCCTCTTTATGCAGATCCTGGTCTCACTTTCTCCCATATGTTCTCCTGGCTGCCTCCCACTGAGCATTCATGAAATGGATTTGAGGTTGATCTAAACTTCAGTCTTGTGATGAAGTTCCATTGTAAACTAGAGCATGTGCTATTCAGTGATCAGTAATGGGCAGATAAACTTGAGCTTTTGGTCTGATACACTGGTCTGTGTATGAATAAGCTGGGGAATTGTTACATGACAAGCATACTTCAAAGTGCAGCTGTATTTTTAACCGCAGGGATATCATCAAAATACCCAGGAAAAAACAATATCTAAAGCTTCCATTTTACTGATTTTTAACATGACTTTTCTATTTAAAAGCATATTTACTATAATCATAAAAGCTTTCCAGAATCACCAAGCTATGCATATAACAGAGTCTATTCCTGATAATAACCCATCCTACTTATTGCCGGTTCTTAGCTGAAAGATGATAATGCCAAACAGAACAAGTTTTGAGAGTTCAGGTCAGTTAGAATGAATATTATGTTTTCATCCAAATAGTTTTCAGAAACAAAGTGGCAATTGTTCTGAGTAGTAGAGGGGACTAGATGTTTCTCTCTAAATTTACCAGGAACCAGAATTTTTCTACCTTTGCATCTTCTCAGTATCTGGTTACTATTACATTAAGCTTTCTAGTCAGAAAAAGCAGAACACTCAGCCTTCTCCCTAGGCAATTGTACTATCATTCCAGGTGCCTGAAAAGAGAATTTAGCCATCAATGGTAAAAGCTAGTGTCCTTTTTGTATATGATGAAGATAGTAGAGTTAGAACCACTCTGTCCTGTCTGGATCTGGATTGTGAACATAATATTCATGCTTCCTTATATCTATCTAGTTTATTGTTTAGAACCATTGCTTTGAAAGCAGAGAGAGAACAGACATCACATAATTTAGCAAAGAGCTGCAGAATAATCTCCTGCTTCAAAATCTCTCCATTTAAGTCTCTAATACAACACATCCTTCTCTTTTAGGAACTGGAGGACTAAGAACTCTATGATGATAACTCAACCACCGTGGATATATCTACACACACAGTTTAATTCAACCTAATAAACATTAGGTCAAATTTAAAAAAAGGCAGGTCCACACACTGCTTTGGCAATTCGACCTAAAGCTTCCCTTAGGTCGAATTGAAGAGAGGAGGCTTCAAAGTTATAAAACCTTATATAACTTTGAAGCGACTGTCAATTTGAACTGGCTACTTCGAATTGACAGTGTCTAGCTGTATTAATTCAAACTGTCTTTAGTTCGAATTAACATTGACTTTCCTCCCAGGGTGCATAGCACCCTGAAAGAAAAGTGTTCCCCACCCACTAGGCTGGGCTCCAACCCTGCTTCCCCAGCCCAGGGAAGGGATCCCCTGGTGGCTCCCCGGGCTCGGGGAAGGGAACCCCGCGTGCACCTAGAGCCCAGCTTGGGGAAGGGATCCCCCACTGCACAGCTCTCCCGGAGCTGGAGGAAGGGACCCCCCCCACGCACGGCTAGAGCCACGCTCCTGGCACTTGGGGAAGGGAAGCCCCCACACAGCTGTAGCCGCGCATGGGAGGATCCCTTCCCTGAGCTCGGCTGTAGCCACTCACAGAGGGATTTCCTTCCCTGAGCTTGGGTCCCTTCCCCCAGTGCAGCTCCCCTTCCCCCATCCAAGGAGAGCTGCATGCCGGGGGATCCCTTCCCCACGTGCAGCCAGCAGGGGGTTGGGAGCCATGCCAGGGCTTCCCTTCTACCCCACCCCACTCTGCTGTCAGCACAGGGACAAGGGATTCCCCCTGCTCAGTGCCGACTGTGCCCCTTGGGGGGACAGAAGGGATTCTCAGCTCTCCCTGACAGGGGGAGAAAGGATTCCCCTAGCCCTGCACTGACAGTACCCCGCTGAGGGAATCCTTTCTCCCCTACCTCCACTGGGCTCTGTGGGGGGGGGGTCCTCTGGCAGCACAGTGCCTAGAGCTGCGCAGGGGATGCTTTTCCATATGCTGGGCTCTGGGGGCTGGAGCCTGGCAGGGGATTGGGTGGCAACATGGCCCTGCCAAGGGGCCGTGTTGCCACATCTCCCATGGTGCCCCTTCTCCAATTAGAACTAGCAAGTTCTGTCTATGGACATGCTAGTTCAAACTGGTTTTCCAACTGTGGCCATGTTAGTTTGAATTGAATGAATTCGAACTAATCATTATTAGTTTGAATTCAGTCAATTCGAACTAAGAATCTAAATATAGACGTAGGCAATCTGTGTTGTTGTATTTCCATCTCTAGAAATACAGGGGCCTGATTCTTATTCAAATCAGTGTAATTCAAGTCAGCAGTGTGCGCTTGCTGCCAGAAAGGCCAATGGCATACTGGGCTGCATCAGAAGAAGTGTTGCCAGCAGATCGAGGGATGTGATCATTCCCCTCTATTCTGCACTAGTGAGGCCACATCTGGAATACTGTGTCCAGTTTTGGGCTCCCCACTACAAAAAGGACATGGACAAATTAGAGAGAGTCCAGAGGAGGGCAACCAAAATGATCAAAGGGCTGGAGCACAAGCCCTATGAAGAAAGACTGAAGGAACTAGGCTTATTTAGCCTGCAGAAGAGAAGACTGAGGGGGGATTTGATAGCAACCTTCAACTACTTGAAGGGTTGCTCCAAGGAGGAGGGAGCTCGACTGTTCTCGGTAGTAACAGAGGGCACAACGAGAAGCAATGGTTTCAAGTTACAGCTGGGGCGGTCCAGGCTGGATATTAGGAGAAACTTCCTTACTAGGCGAGTGGTGAAGCATTGGAATAAGCTGCCTAGGGAGGTGGTGGAATCTCCATCTCTGGAGGTGTTCAAGTCCCAGCTGGACAAAACCCTGACTGGGATGATCTAATGGGAGTGGTCCTGCTTTTTTTGGCAGGGGGTTGGACTAGATGACCTCGTGGGGTCCCTTCCAACCCTATGATTCTATGATTCTAAGTGGAGTCAGTTAAATCACTTTGAGACAAATCAGAACGAGATACTGAATAGGCAAGGAATAGATCTGTCCTGCTCTAGTTCAGGAAGAGAAGGTCCTTCATTATTAAATCCAGCTACTCTTTTTTTGAGCAGATTATATCCATCTAGGCAGTAAAACCAATTTTCCATAGGAATCCTGGGCTGACACTCCATCAAAAGTTCTGAAAATTTAGTCCGATGAGCACACAAGTACAACATATACCATTGATTCTATTTAGCCCTTTTATAAATGCAAATAAAATAAATCAGTTAAAACTGATATTGCTGCAGTTTACAGAAACCATCTTGGCATCCAAGTCAGAAGTGGGTCACTTGAGGCCAAGATTTAAAGTTTATCATATAATCTTGAAAACAATGTAAAATGATGTGTACTGTTCTCAGTTCATCAGCACATCCTGATTTTGCCCATTATGTGCCTCATTCTACCTCTTTCTGGCATGGGAACAAAATATGGGGAAACAGTGGAAGGAATCTCTCCATGTTGGTGAAAGTACATGTAAAGATAGAGCAATTAAAAGGGCACAGGGACTACTCCATTTCCCTGACATGAGTGATCCTGCTTTTAGCAGGGGGTTGGACTAGATGACCTCATGAAGTCCCTTCCAACCCTATGATTCTATGAGGCTGCATAGTGCTCCAGAGAAGGCAATGCCTTATAGTCTTGGTTACCTCCACTCTAGCCTGACATGTGAATCTGGCATGCAAGAGGTGCAAACTGCTAGCAGCCCTACTCCCCTATGTACTAGAGAGGTCAGGGGTGAATTCTGCCTTCCTGTGCGATCTGGTGAAAACAATGGTTAGATCTGCAGCTCTGGCTTCAGTTGTTGCAGTAGCACTAGGTAACCAGAAACTGCCAGAAAAGGCCAGCCAAGGATTTTCCCTGCAAGAGTTCTCTACCTACTCTTCCCTTCTCATCAAACAGAAGACATGTCAGCAAAGACGGGATGGAGAAGGAAAGGGTAGAGCACATGATGATCTGACTGATCCCTGGTCAGTACAATGGTCCCCCTGGGCTCACTGCAGCAGGTATACTTAGAGCAAGCATCGAGTTGCTATACATCATGCTGGGGCCATTTTTTCTATGGCCAGAGTAGGGTCAGAAAAGCAGAAAGGTGATTTAGCACTATCCTGCTTTGAGTTGATGCTCAAAAAAGTTGAAGACGCATTAAAATGCTTGCAAGTGAAGGGTGGGTGTTGAGGACAGCCGGCAATGGGGACCCCATAGCTTTGTGGCTTTTAAGTGAGAACTGAGGAAGCAGTGAGTTTGAGCTTCCTTGCATATGTCTCAGCTCTGTCCAGATGGCTCAGGATCCATGAGCTTTCCCTGCATATCTGAGGTTGGTTATCAAGGGCTATGTTTCCAGTTAATTTTTGCAGAGTAATGGAGCATACACTCTCCTCCCCTGCCACTGCAATGGCATGGTCTGTAGGAAAATCTGTAAACTGAAATTTGGATTTTGCTGGCTTTACATAGGGTGCTTCTAGACCAGGGGTCTCAATACATGGCCCGTGGGCCGCATGCGGCCCCTAAAGGTTATTTCTTGCGGCCATCAATGACACTGTTGTTACTAATATTTGCCATATAGTTGTTTGAAAAGGTTTCTGTGGTGTGGCCCTCGGACTAACATACTAGCCCTTATGTGGCCCTTGTGGTGATTTGAGTTTGAGGCCCCTGTTCTAAACCATGGATAATCTGAGTCATAGTGATTTCCAATCATTCATAATTCATTCAATGTGAAAATCAATTGAGACACTTTAAGATTAAAATACTCTCACATACTTTATCAGTTGGCAATGACCATCACCTCAGCCCTAGACTTACAACCAGCCCATTTATTTGTGCCATCTTGGTTAGATGGGCCTGTAGGGTTAGCAGTCTTGAGCCACTTGACTTTCAAAAATGCTTGAATGCCCACAAATTCCTGTGTGCTCACTGCATGGATTCCTGAACATTCAGATGTAAACACTTACATTTTTTCAAGGCATTCTCAAAAACAGCTTCCCTTGGGGCAGTCTCTTTGTTTGGTTATTTGTGCTTGAAATATAAGTTAGTTAGAAGTCTATTGACCCTTTGAGGAACCAATATTTAGCTATTTGCTTGAGGTTCTTTACTAATTTAGGGTGAAATCATACTCTTTATTGGCTCCCTGTTCATAAATCACAATCTGACACTTTTTCTCTGGGGGCCGATTGTTGTTCACCGCATGTTCTGTTCCGTTTGCCACTAGTCTACATGACAATGTTAGCCTATTAGGCGAATCCCCATTTTAAAACAAATCCTTCTTCGAGCATTGTCCCTGCTGCTCCACTGTGGGTGTTTGGCCGCGCCAGCAGTCAGCACCGGAGATGTCAATAGCAGAATCTGAAGGGGGAGGGGCGCGCGCGCCCTGATGTCATTACTGAGTTCCTCGTTTGTGCTGCTCGCGCCCCCCCACCATCAACTGACAGTTCCTTTTCAACCGCCTCGCAGGCAGCACCATGTAAAGGAGCTCTCCTTATAGTTAGCTTAGTTTTGTTAGTTTGTTAATAGTTAGGTAATTAGAGTCTTTATTATTTGTAAATAATTAGTTCCCTTGTTTAAAAAAAAAAAAAAAAGGCAGAAGAAGACAGAGCGAGACTGATAGCCTGTCAGCCGCGGTTTATTCACAATGCCTGCTGCCTCAGGATTCAAGCACTGTTTAAAATGTCATGACCCCATGCCGGCTTCGGACGGGCATGACAAGTATATAAAGTGTCTTGGAGAGACACATCTTGCCAAATCCTGCCCTCATTGTGCCAGTTTAAAGTCCAGGGCAAGGAAAGACAGGAGCATGAAATTAAAGCTCCTGCTTATGGAGGGAGCATTGAGAACAGCATCTGAGCCTGGAACTCACCCCGTAGAAAGCCGACAGCAAAAACAAGCTCCCAGTCCTCCTCCCCAGTGTCCAAGAGGAGTGACAAAAAGGACCGCAGTCTATCAGGGTCTGGAGAGAGGTCTGCCTCCTCTAAGAGACCCCGCACTGAGGGAAGACCAGCGGTTAAGAGCCCCGTGAAGGAGCGGGTGACGACAGCAGCAACAAGCGGCTCCGCGCCGCCTTCAAAGCACACCTCCCTGCTGCCGCAGCAAACAGACAATCCCCCAGCACAGCAGGCAATTCCACTGGCCCCACCGGTGTCGCAGGGCAGCGCGGCAGTGGCAGTACTCGGGGCATCGATCCCGGCACCAAGCACTATGGCGCCCCATCCTCCCTTATGCTTACAGCACCCTCAGGTCTGCAGAACCCCTCACTGCCGGTGCCGCCGCTTTCGCAGATCCCTGGTCAATTACCGGCACAGCTGTTTCAATTGATGGCACCGCAGCCTCTCCTTTCACCTACCTCTACTCACCTTGAATCGGCGGAGGTGGCACAGCAGCATGGTGCAAGTAAAATGCAGTCTCCTCCCAGGAAGAGGTCTCGGAAGACAAAGCACTGCCCCAAGGAAGACCACTCTACTGATTCCTCATCACACCTGTCCCCGCTGTATGGGATGCAGTCATCTGGGGGAGGAGGACATGGTACAGTCTGAATCAGACTCCGACACAGCTTCGAATTATGAATCCGAAACAGAACAGAGGGGCACATCAGGTCCCTCACAGCATGTGGACCCAAGTAATCAGCATACGCAGACATGGTATTGGCAAAATAATCCTTGGCACCAGATCCCACCGTATGGTTTTCCCTGGGGTCCTTGGCTCAATTGGCCTACTTATCAATCAATCAAATCATAGGGCTGGAAGGTACCTCGTGAGATCATCAAGTCCAACCCCCCCCAGGGCTTGAACCCAGGACCTGCTGCATGTTAAGCAGAGGTGCTAGCCACGACATGTCCCACTGCAAGTGCCCATGGCACAAACGCAGGGCCAGGACTTGGGGCATACACAGCCTTCTGTACCCTGCAATAAAGACCTAGCCCGGGGTGGTAGCACTACTACTGAAGAGGAGGAAAAACCCAAAGGGGATGAAAACAAACAATTTCAGGAAGTCTTTAAATGTATTGTGGCAACACTAGAAGTACCAGATCAGGCGGCTCCCTCTTCTAAGTATAGACTCTATAGAATTCTTCATGCCAATACCTCATCCAAGGTAGCATTACCTATGGATGAGGGGGTTATGGACCCAGCCATAGCCATCTGGGAGAACCCAGCCTCAGCACTGCCGATCAATAAAAAGACGGATAAGAGGTACTTTATACAGCCGAATAATAACGAATTACTCTTTTCTTACCCCCAAACCAACTCTCTGGTCGTAGAGGCTGCAAACCAAAGATTTAAAAAGGGATTGAATAGGTCATCACCCCCTGATAAGGAGGATAAGAAAATGGACAATATGGGTAGGAAAATTTATACCTCGGCGACTCTGCAACTGTGAATAGCTACTTACGCTGCCCTCCTTGCCAGCTATAATCACGACAATTACTCGAAGTTCACAGACATGATCAATTTATTACCAGATGAGAAAAAAGATATTTTTACCACCGCCATGTGAGAAGGATATTTAATATCTCATATAGCTCTTCAGGTGGCTCTAGATGCGGCAGACACAGCAGCTCGTACCATCGGATCTGCTGTCATTTTGCGAAGATCCTCATGGCTACACTCAGCAGCATTACCCAAACACCTCCAGGCCACTATCGAAGATCTCCCATTCGACACACACAAGCTGTTCGCTGAAAAGACAAATGAATTCATGCATTTACTTAAGGATTCAAGAGCTACCCTACGAACATTGGGAATATAACCACCCACGTTTAGGGCTTGTTATAACAGGTACCAATATAATAGGGCCAACCAGCCCCCATACCAACAACAGCAGAGGACCTTTGACAATCCACGTCCAAGATATAGGCACCAAACCTCTAGGTGAAGACAGGGCGCTCAAGTATCTTCTGCCGCCCCATCTCAGACTGCCAAACAGCAATTTTGAGGCTTCGGTCGAGGGTTTGCCTAGCCATAGCATTATAAGATGCACCCCTGTGACCGGGACTTCCCTAAGCTATAAGGACAAGATATCACCATTTGTCCATCAATCATCATCTCTTACATCTGACAGATGGGTGCTGGAAATAGTTCGATCTGTATACTTAATTCCCTTTATATCCACACCCACTTCAAAACCCCCTTCCCTGTCCCTCTTCAGGGACCCCTCTCATGTACAGATCCTCAGAGAGGAAATAAACAATTTACTAGCCAACGGGGTGATAGAAGAGGTCCCTGAACAATATAGGGGGAAGGGATTTTATTCCAAATACTTTCTAACAAAAAAGAAGACGGGGGGATGGAGACCTATCTTAGATCTTAGGGAATTGAATGGGTTTGTCTGGGTGCAGAGATTCAAGATGGTAACTCTGTCTAATATTCTTCCATACCTAGACAGAGGTGACTGGCTGGCATCCCTCGACCTCAAGAATGCGTATTTCCACATCGCAATACATCCAGAACACAGGAAATTCCTCCGATTTTTCATTCCAACAGCAGCACTACCAATTCAACATACTGCCATTCGGCCTGTGTACAGCGCCACGTTTTTTCCAAGGTCATGGCAGCACCTGTGGCACATTTACGCAGAAGGGGGATAAATATCTTCCCCTATCTGGACGATTTTCTACTCCGAGCACACTCACTTCCTTTGGCTTGGGAGGCAGCGAAGGCAACAAAGTCACTATTCCTATCGCTCGGACTTTGAGTCAACTACAACAAGTCCCTAATGATTCCAGCGCAGGAGTTGTAATTCATAGGAGCTCAAATTTGTACTCCATCCTGCAGAGTGTTCCTTAAAGCGGACCGAGTCTCAGCGCTAACCAATAACATACAACGAGTCATAGCCTCTCCTACAGTTACGGTCCTTACATGCATGCAACTTCTCGGCCACATGGCTGCAGCGACATACCTAGTGCCCAACGCAAGGCTGCACATGAGACATATGCAGCTTTGGTTTTTAAAAGAAACCAAGTCTCACAGTTATGCGAAACATCACAGTATATACATACCACAACCGATCAAGGACACGCTTACCTGGTGGATCAGGCCGAGGAATCTGCAACAAGGGGTTCCATTTGCCCACGATTCCACTGACACATTACTTTCCACCGATGCATCTCTCACCGGGTGGGGGGCCCATCTCGGAGACCTGAAAGTACAGGGGAAATGGTCCTGTTAGGAAAGCTTACTGCACATCAACCTGCTAGAGCTACTGGCAGTAAGAAATGCCTGCCGACATTTTCTCACCAGGTTAAGGGGCAGAAGGGTCAAGGTGCAAACAGACAATATGACAACCATGTATTTCATCAATCGCCAAGGAGGAGCCTGCTCTCGGTCCCTGTGTCTCGAGGCAATAAAGCTATGGCACTGGTGTCTAAAACATGAGATCCACATATCCGCAGCATACCTCCTGGGCACGCTCAACACTGTAGCAGACGGCCTGAGCAGAAATTTCATAGACCCCCACAAATGGGAGTTGGACGACACGATTCTAGAGAGCATATGCTGATCCTGGGGGTACCCAACAGTGGATCTGTTTGCAACTCATTACAACAAGAAGTGCACCCTATTCTGTTCCAGACTGGGCCTCGGTCAGGATTCGTTGGACGATGCCTTTCTCACGGACTGGGGCAACGACCTGATGTACGCTTTTCCCCCGACACCGCTGATATACAGAACAATACAAAAACTAAAGAGGGAACAGGCCAAGATTATTCTGATTGCCCCAGCATGGCCAAGGCAGAAGTACCCCCTACTTCTACAACTGTCCAAAGCCCTACCAATGACCCTGCCAGTCAGCCCAGACCTACTGACCCAGAACGACGGCAGGGTACAACATCCTTACCTTGACAGGCTGCACCTCATGGTGTGGCTCCTCGATGGCTCGATGACACAGAGGTCCAGTGCTCTGACAGGGTAAAGGAAGTGCTGATAAATAGTCGGAAGCCAGTGACAAGAAACACATACCTACAGAAGTGGAAGAGATTTCTTACCTGGTGTCGGGAGAGGTCCATTATCCCACAGGTGGCCCCAATACCAGAGGTCTTCTAATATCTGCTTGCCCTAAAAATGAAAGGATTGATGTTAACTACAATAAAAGTTCACCTGGCAGCCATTTCTACATTCCATGACACAGTGGATAATTGTTCCCTATTCTCGCACCACACCATCAGTCGCTTCATGAAGGGTGTACAGAATACTTACCCAGACATCAGACCTCCAGTGCACCCATGGGACCTTTCCCTAGTCTTACGGGCTATCATGAGGCCTCCCTTTGAACCGATGGCGATGTGCTCCTTGCTCCATCTTTCAATGAAGGTGGCCTTCCTGCTAGCGGTTACATCAGCTAGGAGAGTAGGCAAACTGGCGGCTTTAATGGCCACTCCACCATTCACCATCATTATGAATCATAAGGTGTCTCTCCGACCCCATCCTAAGTTTTTACCGAAGGTGTCATTGGCTTTTCACATCAACCAAACGATACATCTACCAGTGTTTTATCCGAAGCCACATTGGAACTCCCGTGATGAAGCGTTCCACACTCTGGACGTTAGAAGGGCAATAGCCTTCTATATCAACAGAACTAAGACTTTTAGGAAAACCTCTAGGCTTTTCATTTCGATAACAGAAAGATCTCAGGGAACCCCAATATCTAAGCAATGATTATCCAAGTGGATATCTACTTGTATCTACATGGCATACCTCACACACCGTTCCGAACCTCCAGGCATAATCAGAGCCCATTCAACAAGAGCGATCTCTAGTACAGCTGCATTTCTTTGTAATGTGCCAATAACAGACATTTGCAGGGCAGCCACTTGGGCGTCAGCTGATACATTTGTAAAACATTATGCGATTGATACTCACACTAGCATTGACACAGTGGTGGGTACTGCAGTACTTAACACAGTGCAAGGGGGTAACTCTCAAGCCCCACCACCAGTGAGTGATACTGTTCCACAGTGGAGCAGCGGGGACACTGCTCGAAGAAGAAACAGAGGTTACTCACCACGTGCAGTATCCGTGCTTCTTCGAGATGCATGTCCCCGCCCTGCTCCACTACCCACCCACCTCCCCTCTGCTTGGAGCATTCCTACTATGGTGCTCCGCGGTAGAGAAGGAACTGCTGGTTGATGGGGGGGGCACGAGCAGCGCAAACGATGAACTTAGTAATGACATTAGGGCGCACATGCTCCTCCGCCTTCAGATTCTGCTATTGACTTCTCCGGTGCTGACTGCTGGCATGGCCAAACAACCACAGTGGAGCAGGGCAGGGACACACATCTTGAAGAAGCACGGATACTGCACATGGTGAGTAACCTCCGTTTACGTAATAAGTTCCCATCAGTCCATACTGCAGATTGAATGTTTTTATTGTAAAGCAATTTGAATGAGCTGTGCTCAGAGTCTCCTAGAAAGCAAAGAAATCTACAGTGTAATGCAGAATCCAATACACAAAAAGAGGAAACAATTAATCTTTCAGCTTGACAGTGGCTTGACAGCCCATATAGGTATTTTAGCAGATTAGTAATGATGATGAGAAATCACACACGACTTTTCAATTATGTAGCATTTAATCAAGAATAAGATTTAACTAAAGCCAGGATCCAGTATTTTCAGGAACCCGTTAAGCTGTCCTTGTTTTTAAATTGGAACCAAAAGATTTTGCTTCTCAGGCTGGCCTCCAGCTAATAATAATAAATGGTTTAATTATTTCTGTAGAAATTGTTATAAATGGCTTGAGAAAACAGCATACTGGTAGTTCTAAAAATCTAGTCTCACTTCCCTGTTCAGGCTGTTGTGGCATTGCATTTTGGTGAAAGAAAATTGCTTTGCCTTGGCTTACATTTTCAAAATTATTCCTCTTATTTGCAAAATGGGTTTTGTGTATATAGTGATGCCTTGTTCCTCTATAGTATCTTCATTTGAAAATGCATACAAACATCATTGAATGAATTTAGCTTCCCATCACCATGTTTTATGGAGGAAAACATAGAGTCACAGAGAAGTTAAGCAACTTGCCCAAAGTGTCCCAACCCATCTTTGTAAAGCTAAGAAGCTTGTCTGTCAGCCCTCTGTTTTAACCACAGGACTATCCTTTCTGCCTCAAGAGAGTCACTGCTTGAGATGAGCAAAATATTCAGAGCAAATAATACATTCGGGGAGGATTGGATGAAGGCTAATGTAGTACCTGTCTTCAAGAAAGGGAAGAAGGAGAATCCAGAACACTACAGACTGGTCAGCCTCACCTCAATCCCTGGAAAAATCATGGAGCAGATCCTCAAAGAATCCATCCTGAAACACCTGAAGGAAGATAGAGTGATCAGGTGCAGTCAGCATGGATTCACCAAATCATGCCTGACCAATCTGATTGCCTTCTATGATGAAATGACAGGATATGTGGATTCAGGAATATCTGTTGACTTGATCTCTACTTTAGCAAGGCTTTTGATATGGTTTCCCACAGCATTCTTGTCAGCAAGTTAAGGAAGTATGTGTTGGATGAGTGGACAGTAAGGTGGATAGAAAACTGGCTAGATCAATGGACTCAGCAGATAGGGATCAATGGCTCAGTGTCTAGTTGGCAACCAGTAACTAGTGGAGTGCCCCAGGGGGTCAGTCCTGGGGCCCATTCCATTCAACATTTTCATTAACGATCTTGATGATGGGATAGATTGCATGCTCAGTAAGTTCACAGATGACGCCAAGCTGGAAGGAACAGTAGACACGCTGGAGGGCAGGGACAAGATTCAAGGAGACTTAGACAAATTGGAGCAGTGCGCCAAAAGAAATCCCATGAGGTTCAACAAGGATAAGTGCAAAGTCCTGCACTTAGAATGGAAAAACTCCATGCACTGATACAGGCTGGGGAGCAATCGGCTAAGTAACAGCACTGTAGAAAAGGACCTTGGGATTATGGTGGATGGGAAGCTGGATATGAGTCAACAGTGTGCTCTTGTAGCCAAAAAGGCTAATGGTATATTGGGCTGTATCAGTAGGTGTGTTGCCAACAGATGAAGGGATGTGATTATTTGCTCTATTTGGCACTGGTGAGGCCACATCGGGAATACTGTGTCCAGTTTTGGGCTTCCCACTACAAAAAGGATATGGACAAATTAGAAAAATCCAGCAGACAACAAAAATGATTGGGGGGCTGGGGCACATGACTTACTTGGAAAAACTGAAGGAACTAGGCTTCTTTAGCCTGCAGAAGAGAAGACTGAGGGGGATTTGATAGCAACCTTTCTACTACTTGAAGAGGTGATCCAGGGAGGAGGGAGCCAGGCTGTTCTCACTAGTAACAGAAGACAGAACAAGGAGTAATGGTTTCAGGTTACAGCTAGGGAGGTCAAAGTTGGATATTAGGAAAAACTTTCTCACTAGGAGGGTGGTGAAGCATTGGAATGGGTTACTTAGGGAGGTGGTGGAATCTCTGTCTTTGGAGATATTTAATGTCCAGTCAGACAATACCCTGGTTGGAATGATTTAGTGAGAGTGGTCCTGCTTTTAGCAGGGGGTTGGACTAGATGACCTCATGAAGATCTTCCAACCCTATGATTCTATGAATTCTTGCTGGCCCTTTAATGGATGCACACAGAGTGGGAGGACTTCTTTTCTGGCTTCTTCATGCAGTTCATTACTGCCCCAAGGTGCATGTTATCCCAAAGGTGGCTGGGAAGATGTGAAACCTTGACGCACACAATTCAAGAGAGTTTGCTGACTTATGGGGAGAGGGAGTCAATTGCACCTATGAAAGGAAAGGCAGAGAATCACTAAGCAGCCTCTTTGTATCTGGAGCTCGGAGATCCATTCTTCCTTTGTGCCTATTATGGGGCAGTGTGCCCTTAGCTGGCCCTGAATAGATTCTGTTCCAGTTGGCCAGCTGAAGCTTTTGTTGCATGGAGAAAAGAAATGAGAGATTTCAAGATGACCATGTGAACATTTCGTGGGGGAACTTCACACAAAGGATGGTTGTATATTACTCAGTAGTGCCTAAGGACATCAATCAGGGGAACAAGGCCCCGCTTTCTGCTACTATTCTTTGCCCAAAAAATGCTTATGTGAATATTCACCAGAAAAGAGTAAAAGGGGGGAATATTTTTGAAGTAAATTCATTGTAAGAATTTTAACAATGTTCACATGCAGTTTTTTATGGCTTTGCCCAGATTGTTACAGGCCAGCAGAACAAACAAGGAGTCCCATAGCTATGGGACTCCTTGTTTGTTTTGCTGAACTAGAGTAACACAGCTACTCCTTAGGAACTTGCCAACTTGCAAAGCCCAACAGAAGCTGTTTTCTTCCCCCAAGACACATTCCCTATAAACTGAAGCTCAGAATAATTGCAGTTGTAATGCACTGAAGCAACTTTGACTTTCATCCTGCCTTGTTATAAACAGAGCAGTACGGATGGGGTTTTGTAAATGTGGCATTTAGTTGTGCATTATATCTGTTCAAAACTTCAAGATTTGTTCTTTGCGTTGCATGAGCAGTTAGAACATAGAGTTACATACCAACAAGTGTTCATTTACAGACTAACACGGCTATCCCTTTTGAAATTGACATTTACAGATTGCTGCCCAGGATATGTTACAGTTCGTGGACTCTTCAGCCATGTAATGAGCACTAATTTTAAAAATTGCAGATTCCTGTGTAGTCCAGCAGACTGGGGGAATAGTCTGAGAGTACTTGACTGGATATCTGAAGTTCAAGAATTTCTTCTCATCTGGGGAGCCCAGGCAAAGCGTGAGTTATACTTAGCATATTTCTAGTATTTCACCATGTCTGAAGCAATGTTTCTGCATACATAGGATAATTAATCCTCATTCCCTTGTTGTGAGGCACCTGAATAAACAACATTATCTTCTTTTTGGATATGGGGAAATGGGGACAGATGTGAAGTGTTGTGTCACACAGTGTATCTGTGGCAGAGCCAGGGTTAAAACTCGGCATCTGTTTACTCCTGGTCCTACACTAGTTCCCCTGTATCACGCTGCTGTATAATTAAACACATCTCATCTCAAACCATGATTCAAATAGCATGTTTATAATGAATGAGTTACTAAACTGTATCTGAACATGTTAAAAAAAAGTAGGAAAATATATTTGAATGGCTAGTCAATACATATTATGACTTAAGGAGATGCAAAGAATAGCAGCTTTTTTGATAGTAACACTTAATGACTGTACAATAATCCACCTGTTTCTGGGAAATGACAAAACTCTTCTCAAGACATTCATGATGAGCCATGCTGGTATAACGGACAGGGCAGCAAAGATGCTTCTGCTGCCAGAGATGAATGGGTAAACATTGGTTTCTAAGTGTAGCCTTTGCTATTGAAACTAGACATCTCAGTACCTGCTGAAGTTAGTCTTCAGTGTGGTCAATGTAGACCATCTTTGATTTGCTGTATGGTTTTGGTCTGTAAGGCCCACAATAGTAGAGCTGAAGTGAATAGTCCACTGTGGGATTTGCAGTATTCCCTGAAAGTTGTAACCCACTGTGACTTTCACGTAGAAGGCAATGGGGATTATCATAAGGGGAGACAGTACTGTGCTGAAGGATTCCCCAGTGCTGGGGTGATCCTACTTTTGTTGGTTGGTTACACTGGCTGTAGGGACAAAAGCTCCTCATTGTGAAGCAGAGTGATAACACTGTAGCAGAGTACCAGGGCCTCTGTATCCAGAACCAGATGTTTGGTTCCTGGCCATCTCTGTATAAAATACTTTTTAGTGTTTAAAAAAATTGCATTGAAGGAGGAACAGCTGGAAGCAACCTCATCTCCTTTATTCAGGAGTCTCTTTAACTTTACCTCCAAAAACCAATCCAGCTAATATAAGAAACAAAGTTAATGTATCCTGGCAGTTAGATACAGTTGCTGTTCTTTTCCACTCATCATGTAACTCATAAAAATATCTTGCACCATTTATGCAGAGACTTTTGTATTTTACAAAAAAAAAAAAGGTGAACGGAAGTTGTTTCAGGGAGAGTGTAGTATGTTCCTCTGAGAATCATTACACTAAATTTTCTTTGAATGTAATTAATATCTTTCCCATTATGAACTCAAGGGAGGACTGTGTAACCCCAAATGGAAGCAGAATGATCAGCAAGAGGGACATGGCCTAATTCAGTACACAGAGAGTCTTGTTTTGTGTATTTATTCATTTGAAAACTGAACTTTTGGAAAAAATCAAAAGGGGAAGAGACTGTTATTTAAGGCTTTCTCTCTGGTTCAGTGCAAACAAAAGAGATGACTATCCCTGACCTAGAGCAATAGTTATGCAACTCAGTGAATATGTGTTGTGGTGACTGTAATAGCCACTATTTGATATACACAGGGAGCCAAAATCATCCCCTGGTGAAACTCGGGCTTTACTAAAGGGGTCAGTTTGGCTCAATCTCTGAGTTTGGAGCCTTTTCTTACAAAGGTGAATGTATTAAAAACTGAACTGGGGAGAACCTGTCTGTTTTGGTTCCTATAGGGGTGTTTTGCTGGGATTTTCATTGGGTTAGTCCTAAAAATCAAGTACAACCTGGAAAATATGCCAGTTTTGTAACAGCAGTGCTGAGTTTCACCCTTTATCCTCTTTCTTCCTGCAGCAGGCCCAGCTCTGCACATTGTCTGCTGCAGACATACTTACCTACCTTAGTTGTGTCTCCATCTGGTATGCCTAGGTCACTCATCAACCCTGCCCTTTGGAGGCAGTCATTGGGTGGTCTTAGTGCTCTGATGTACTTACCCTTATCCTGTGGTGAGGAAGTGGCCTGTCAGAGACCTTGGAGGTATATAGTTAGGACATGGTCGCTGAACTCTTGCCCAGAATATGGCACCAGTAAGTTCAGGAAGCCCAGGCCAATTAGGGGATGCAGTTTAGGGAAAGGATGCAGAACCAACATGAACTGGAACTGTTCCAATTTAAACATATCCCATGTCTAATTAAAATCCAGAACATCTGTTTTACGTGCGTGTTCATAAATACATCTGTCTCTTTTCCCATATTAAACAATAGCCAGATTTTCAAACTCACTCAGCATCTTGCTCCCTCAGTGGAAGCTGCAAGGAGTGCTGGCAATGCTGCAAAGCCTTCCTCTGGGGATAAGGATGACAAACACTAGAAACTACAGAGAGGGCAGTTATTGTATAGCTTACCTGGATATTGCCACTTCTAAACCTCCTCCTGCCTCCAGCCAGATGAACTCCTCCTCCCACCCCTACAGCTGCTGGAGTCCCATGTTGCCTGTGGCTCCACTAGCCTGCCCAGATAGCAAGTGTGAAAATTTGAGACATTGGTAGGGAACGTATAGGCATCTCTCCTATTAATAAGACAAAGCCCCAAATATCAGGACTGTCCCTAAAAATTGGGACATCTGTTCATTTAGCCTCCATCCCTGACTCACCTCAGCAGGCAGTCTGCAAAGCAGGCAGCAGAGAAGAGACAGCAGGAACTGTAGGGTAAGGGGAGGAGGAACTCAGCTGTCAGCCAGCCACTGTGCTGCTTTCTCCCTCCCTGGGCTGCAGGAAGTGCTGCTGGCAGGAAGAGCTGCTGCCTCCTCACTGCTGGGGCATTTCTGCCAGAAGCTACCCAAGAAGTCTGGAAGGTAGGGGAATGGCACTCAAATGTTTCATTAGTATGTATTCAGTGTGCTCTTCCAAAAATGTCCAAGTTTAAATTTCTGCTTGCCCCACTGCAAATGGATTAACACATTTGTGAATCAAGCCCAGTATGGGAAAGGGTAGAAACGGTGAGCAAAAGAGACAGCAGGAGGTGAAAGTGAAAGTTTCCCTGTACCATGTTGTTTTCTGCAAATTCACTTTGGGTGGGTACTGATGATCATCTAACACATTGAACATTCCAGATTGCAATCATGGTCCCTATCCTGTGCTACAAATTCTCTCACATAGTCATCAGATCAAAGGAATATCAGGGTGCTCAGACCCTCAAATTGAGATGTTGTGCACCTGTAAAAATTGGGATTCATCTAACTGCTTCATCTGACAATTATCCATCAGTGACATTCATAAACTTCCAAAGGGGTAACCGTGTTAGTCTGTATATAGTAAAAACAACAAAAATCTTGTAGCATATACCTGAAGAAATTTGTTAGTCTTTAAGGTGCCACAGGACTTTCATTATCAGTGAACTTGATCACCAGCTAACATCTTATTTAGACAGGTCAATAGAATTAATTGGTGCTTGTTCATTATGCACAGTACAAAACAGTCTGACTTGCCTAGAATAAAAACAAAAGCAAATTAAAAAGAATTTATGTCCTTATGTTGGCTTAATTATCAGACAGTTACTGGTAATTTTAATAAATTGGGTGTTTAAGCTTCTCAGAAAGCACTAAATCAATAGGTATGAAGTAATTTGCTGTATTTTGTTGTATCAATCAATTTTAATATTTCTTAATGATATTTTCTCTGCCTTCTAGCTGTGGAACAGTTGTATTTTAGCAGGAACAGGTATAAAATTTTTGAAAATAAATAATTTATTCAGTTCTCAGCAGTGGACACAGCTTAAAATGTTAGAGTCTGGAACTTCACAGAGACCCTGAGAATATGGAGTGGGCAGCAGATCAGGGAAATAAGCAGCCTCTTCAGCTTAATGTGCTAGAAATGCTCTCAGGGCTCTAAAAGCCCTGTGAAAGAGGAGAGGAGCTGAGTTCAGTACATGAAAGAATCAAAGGCCCTAAATACCCAGTGTGCTATTTGTGAATAGTTAATAGAAGTGAATATGCTTTTTTACACATCAGATTTGAAGATTTTTTTAATAAAGCCAGTACAAAGCTCATTCCCTTTTCTTCTGTGTATAATGGTGTTACTATAAGTTCATGTACTCAGAGAAGCCATTTGAAAATTCTTGCATTAATATGAAGGGCCTCATTCTCGTCCTACTTACGCTGCTGTGAACTACGGGTTAATTCAATGATGTCCATGCTTATAAACCGGATGTAAGAATTAGGCCTCAAATGTCTTTTCAGGGTGTAAATCCAGTCCTCCTGACCTGTGAACACTGCACCCACCAAGAGTCCACTGAGGCTCTGTGCAGGCTCATGCACAGCCTACATCAAGCTCCTTGCAGGACTGGAAATTACTACAAAGCTGATCCCTTGCCCTTTGAAGTCAGGGTCTTGTATATGAAATGATGAGCTGTTGCAGAGAAAGAGAGGTTCCTGTTGAAGTCAGTGGTGTGACACTAGAGCTATAAATGAGAAAGCATGTGTTAGAAACAACTTCTTTCTTTCCCTATTCACTTGCTCTTTTCCTGCCACAGATTACCCTTTTGAAATGCAATTTCTCATGCTTCGTTTTAGATGACCATTTTGGGGAAGTGATAAAAAATTTTACAATCTTTGTTTCTTGATTCTTTTGTTTTTGTTTTTTCTTTTGTCTTGTTTTTGCTGTTCAGATGATGTAAGCCTGCCTCTTATAAAAATTCAGGTCTCCATGCATGTGTTTCTTTGATATGATTTGAAGGAATTTGGTTTACTATAGCATGTGTTAAGCATTTAAAAAAGGATACCCTGTGCTTGTTTAGTATGTGGAGACTCCTTGCTTCTTAACAGTGTACTGAAGTGCAATGCTGCAGATCTCAGCAAGCACAACTTTATATGTATATAGAATTAAATGAAATCGTGAGCACACACAACTTTCCTACGCCTTAGCCGGGCAACACGTCCCTTGAATCCCTTTCTTCTGGTTTTATTCAGATTTGCAGTGATTGTGTTGTATATTCAGTGCCAATGTTGTTGTTTCCAGGATGTGATGCCTCAGGGTGTTCTGAACATGGTAGAATAGATGCAGTATGAATGGTCTGGTAGAGAGAAAAATCAAATGCACACCTGTACTTTTCTATTAATTCTCTTGTACTTATGGGGGAAATGACTTGCCTGGTCATGTAGTGGTTTTATGAGGGAATTGGGAATAGAACCCAGAATTCTTGACTCGGAGGCTGTTCGACATTTGACATTAATTGAACATAACGATTGAAAGCTTACTCGCATGTAAATTAAGGAAATCAAAGTTGTTATCCCCTTATCTGCATTTCAGAGGGGGTGTAATCTGTAGAAGCATGTATTTAAAACTCACATACGTACATGAATTCCGAGAGAACACATGGTGGTTTGGTGCATAAGTTTTACTTATGTGACTTTTGGATGAATACACTACTCGTGACAAAGCTGTGAGTGAATTAGGCAGATCATGCCAAAGGAGTGTGAATAAATCTTCTTTGTGACAACAGTTATATTTAGCATTTGTCTTCCTGCACCATCATGGATTGTCTTTCTCTCTTCATATCTATAAACCATTTCGATTGCATTACATTTAGACATAATATTACATCTGATGCTGTAATATATGACAGTATATATATGGTTGGTATGAGGGCTGTAACTCTGAATTACAAAAGAGCCTCTGACTTACAAATATTGGGAATGGAAGTTGTTCATAACTCTGAACAAAACGTTATGAGACTTAGAGCATAAAGACTAGATGCACAGTTGGCTGAGTGCCTCCTGAAATTCTTGTTACAAAGGAAAAATACTGCTCTTCTTCATCTCCGTGCAACATACAAACACATATGAATTTTAAACTTAATAATTTTGGGGTAGGTAAAAGTGTATGGTTATGTTCCTCAGTGCAGCTCTCAAAGTTTCAATAATCAACTTGTGTGGTTCTGCATCATCTTCTGTTTAATGATCTATAAATACCAGTGTTTATTCTCTCAATTTCCTGTCCCTAGCCTACTATCTAATGTGTTTTAGATATTTCTATGGCATCATTCACTCCAATTTTTTCTCAGGTTGCCAAAGCCTCAGCTTGCACTTTCAGTGACAGGAGACAGTAGGCACCATGATTAGAGACATGTAATAGGCATCCTCAAGACAGAATACTGATCACAAGGCTTACAGGTTAAGGTAGGTTCCAATGGGGTAGCTGTGTTAATCCAGTCCGGCAAAACAAACAAGGAGTCTGGTGGCACTTTTAAAGACTAACAAATTTATTTATCACATGAGCTTTCATGGAAGAGATCCAACTTGTCAGATGCTTGAAGATTGAAGGTTAAGCTAGCACAGCAGGGTGATCCACTAGACCAGTGAAACTTGATTTTCATAGTCATGTGTGCCATATAAAAACTGAACAGGTGACATCCTGGGTCCCAGTGGCAAACATCCCATTGACTTCAGTTGGGCTAGGGTTTCATTCAGTTTGTGCAAACACACAATGGCATTGTGCGTCCACACACATTTTGTCTCTTGCAGGGGCAAATGAGTATTTGAGCTAAATTGCTGGCATAAATAGGTTACTTATCAGGGGTGGCCAAACTTATGGAATTCAAGAGCCACACAAGTTGATTATTGAAACTTTGAGAGCTGCACTGAGGAATATAACCATACACTTTTACCTGCCCCAAAAATATTAAGTTTAAAATTCATTGCACACTTTAATTTTATCATAAAAAGAGGGCAAATATTGATCTTACTAATATCAGATTCTAATAATTACTTAAGGTTACCATGAAAAACTAGGCCTATACAGTAAATGATCTATTTTCGTCTTCATATTTTTGTTTCTTATTTTTGATGTCATGTTTAGAAGGATGTATTAATAGTGATTTTATTTTAACAAGTAAACTGCATTAGGGCCTAAGAGAAAATCTAAACATGCCACACTTCTCCCTGCCATCCCCTACCATGCTACTGCTGGCTCCCCCAGGCCAACCCTGGCCCCCCCCCTTCAGAGCATGCTCAAGGAGGGAGATTTAAAACTCTTAGGCTGGGGCTACTTTCCTCTCTCTGACCTGAATATAAACCAAGTTCTTTTGAGAGCTGCACTTTTTCATTCAAGAGCCGCATGTGGCTTCTGAGCCACAGTTTGGCCATGCCTGGCTTAGTAGATATTAGGTTCAGGAAATTTGGTACCTCAGAAGAAGAGTAATAATGGTAGCTTAGTACTACAAGAACTTGCATTCCATTTTCAGATCCAGTGGTGAGAAATTACAAGGTTGCTTGAAAGATAGCCAGAGTCTTAAAAACTAATACAGAACTCGTGCAGGGTCCATTTTTTAAAACTAGTTGAAACATCATGTATCAAAGTAACTAGAAGCTGAGCTGAGGAAAAGCCTTTTGTTTTTTTGCTTAGCAAATTCTTTGCAGCCTGACTGGAAAAGTTCACAGAAACATTTTTCAGTGCAAGTTTGTTGCCTAGTTGTGTCAGGTTTCCTGAATGTGCTGTCACAATGAAAAATGTCACAGCATGTTAGCTACAA
Organism: Podocnemis expansa; assembly: GCA_007922195.1. Lineage (NCBI taxonomy): Eukaryota > Metazoa > Chordata > Testudines > Podocnemididae > Podocnemis > Podocnemis expansa. The sequence continues at coordinate 2,564,951 of ML682028.1, forward strand.
ACATTCTAGAATATGGGGCAGTGTTTTGATTTTTATGATAGAAGGAGTCAAAGTTTTACTGCTCCTGAGGTTTGCCTCTGCTTTCTGGTGGTATGAATTGGAGAGGTTTTTTACCATTAACTGCAGTGGGGCAATCTGTCTATGCATGCCTTCTTATAGGTGGTATGTCTGCTTCTAACTAAAGAAAATAGTGCCAGTGAATGCTGCTGTTAAGTCTATGGCTGATCCTTTAGGCTTCCGGTTTGCCTTTTATTATTTAGTGGTTCCATCAAAACTCTGATGAGGAGAGCAATGGTATAGATCTCCTGATGCCAGTAAAGGATCCTGTCTTATCTTGCTTAATTTGTGCCAAGGCTTCACAGGACTGAGCCCCGGCACCTCTAAGCATGGCAGTTCATCATCCTAGCACCTTGGGACTTGCTGCATTAGCTATGAATGTAAAAAATTGCTTGAACCCCAGCACCTAATTGCATGAGCTCGGGCATGGTTTCATTACAAATTAAGCACTTATAAAGCTATGACACACAATCCACGAGTACGGGAAGGACAGAGAGAGAAAAGAGAGAGCATATTTTGGCAGGTTTAAAAGCAAACAAACAAAACCACAATTTTGAAACACTAAAAAGTAGCTGTTTATTGCTATTTTGACTTGCCTTCTAGATTACTTCATAAGGCTTCTCAGTTCTCCCAGTCTTCTGAGAAGGGGGTCAATTTAAAAAGTGGAAGAAGTCAGGAGTATCAAATGTTAGTTCTGATAATTGGGGCAGGTGGGTGCATGAGTTATCACTGCTATAGATCTATATTATAAGTTTTGATTATGCTTTTAGCTCAAGTGTCAAGCAGAGGCCAGATCCTGGCTATTTGATATGTTTAGATGGCTCACACTGTATATACATTTTTAAAAAAAGTTTCTCAAGAATTGTTAAGAAAATCTTCCAGATGCAGAGCAAAGGTAACTGATGCAATACTGCTTTCTTGAGTTTGAAACAATGATTTTGGGCTGTGTCAATTTCCCTACCCCATTCATCTCATTTGGGTGTTGAGTCCAAACCTAGTGAAAATACCTTTCATATCATTATTTCAGTGCTCATTGTCTTACCCAATGGGGTAGGGAAGGACTAAAACACACAAGGGATTTAGATGTTACTGAAGAGAGAAAGGAGATGAAGACAAGGAAGATGAGGGAATACGGAGTACAGGAAAGACAAAGAATCAAAGGGCAGAAACAGAAGTGATCGTAACACTGAGCAGAACTGAAGTGAGTTAACATATTATAATAACTAAACATTGAGTTACTAGAGAAGCCAGTTTCTCACCAAATCTGTGTGCAGGCATCTCATTGACATCAGTGCCCGTTCTGTTATGGACTGGGGAGAGGTACATAATCCTCAGTTTATAACCTGTACTGCAGATTAAAATTATAAATGGAATTCAGTCCTCTCCAAAGGTGTGTTGGACACCCCTAAGGTAGATGGGATGTTCCTAGAGCTTAGAATACATTCATTCTATAAATTAATTAAATATTTGCTCTCTCTAAAAGAACAGCCATAGAAGTCTATTTCTCCACTTTTATTAATGCTATTTGCCCATCAATTTACCACGATTGCTTTGGTGTAAGATTTGAAGTGTTCTACAAAGTTGCTATGTCCAAGAGCCCATTTATATCAAATTTTCTGGAATCTTCGTTTTGTGCTGCCCTTCTGATTAAAATATGTGGTTGCTATGATAGGAGTGCCCTGCTGGTAACTGCTGTTTTCTCATGTACGTACAGATAATGTCAAGAAAATAAATATGCTGTCTGATTGAAAATAAATACTTAGAATGGTTTCAGTGGTCCTTGGGGTAGAAGCTAATATAAATTTGTTTAGCAAATCAGTAAACAAGTTAGTGTGTGCACAAGAAAGATAAGCTACAATACTATCTAAAATGAAGGGCTTACAGGAAATAAGCAAAAACAATCAAATATGTGAGAAGTTGGCAGACGCTCAATTAACTCTGCTGTAGAATAAGGAAGCAACTTCCTCCAGACAGATCCACATCAATTAATAAGTGAGCTAATTAGTATTGATTGCAAATATGTTGTGGTTGTAGCAAAAAGCTGTTGAACTTTGGTGAGCCAGTATTCTAGTTTCCCCATAGAATGACTGATGATAAATTATCATTATTAACATTACTGTACCACTAATTAGTGCAGAGTTCATGAGTGTTTGTACATTTATGGATCTACAGTAAAGATGCCCAATGACAATATTTTAAACTATTCAAATTAATAGTTTAAAAAAACATATGAAACTGTTTGAACTAAACTACACAAGCTACAGTAAAATTGTCATTGATATGACTTAAAATGACATAAGCCAGGAAATCTATTGCTTAATTTTTAGAGGGACTGAACTTTCCTGAAATCAGTCGGCATTGTTGATGCTCATCACCCTTGAAAAATAATCCAGTGATTGTTTTTTTTAGGGCTGCCACTCCATCCTTGCCCCTGCTTTCTGTATCCAGGTACTAAAAGAGGTCTCAGAACTCTCAGTGGTCTCAGACATTCTATACTATGTATATCTATAATGAGGAAGCTAAGGTTGTCCTAGCAATGATTGGCCCTATTTTAGATTTTTGAAGTGAAATACTATTTTTAATTTTAGTTTCCTAGCTTATTTCTTATAAAACAATAGCCCTGGGAGTAAGGAAAAAGATCCCTTCCTATTATTATAATACCGTTATCACTGATGAGATAATTTCCATTACAAAAATCCAAACCTTACTGACCATATGTCATTGTACATGGTTTGTATGTATTCAGTGCCACATGAAAAGTACTGGTTGAAATCAGGATTCAAATAAGTTACCTGAGTTTCTACCCTATGGAAACATAAGCCCATTGGTACTGACCAAGAGTCTCTTAGAACAAAGTATTTTTAGTTAGCAGTTGGAAAGAGTTGAAATGATAGAGGGTGAAAAAGAAATATACAGGCAAAGACTGCACTAAGAGAACTAGGCATTGGTGAAATCAAAGTTATTAAAGACTAAAGTGGAAATACCTTAATCAATATGAATTTTGATGGAGAAATTTCTTTTGGAAGTTTTAGGAATGAAGAGAATCCATGAAAAACATGCCATATGATGAAACCAAGCCAGAGTCTGGGGGCACTGGTGTTAGAAATTGTTGCCCAAACATTGAGCAACGTGCTAAATAAGAAAGCCCCCTGCCTCAGTGGCATACCAGCAGATGTATGAAAGTGCCGCCCTGGGACAAGCTGGCATGAAGAAACTGACATAATTGTTTAATTTTCTCATGAGCACTGAGATGCCTGATGCTTGGAAAAAGAGCACTTTAGTACCCATATTTAAAAGAAAAGGAGACATATAAGATGATGATAAATACTGCAGCATAAAATACATCAGCCACATGATGAATATCCTAGAGAAGAGACAACAAACAGAAGTTAGTCTATGGTCATCAGTTGGGATTCTTGTCAGGCAAGTCAACAAGGGAAGCTGTTTTTCCCATTAAGATTTTTTATGGAAAAAAATAGAGATTAAGAAGGAAGAGTCTTTACATAGTATTCATCAGCCTGGAGAAGACTTATGACCATGTTCCAGAAGAGACTATCGGGTGGTATATGGCCAGAAAAGAGAGACTGCAAACCATATCAGACTCATCTGGGACAAATGTCAGGGTACTGGTAGCTTAATTTAGAGCAGGGCTCTCCAAACTACAGGTCACTGGTGGGTGGGTGGGTTGAGGCAGGAGCTGGGGGGGAAGTGGGTGGGGCAGGGAGCCAGCAGGCAGGTAGGGGAAGGAGGCCAGGGAGCCAACAGGCAGGCAGGTCAGATGTCTGGTCTGCTAGTAATTAAGTAAAAGCAGATTTGGCCCTCAGGTGGAAAAGTTTGGAGACCCCTGGTTTGGACAGCCATGTGGAGACACTTGAGAGTTTCTAATAAGTGTCAGAGTACATCAAGGCTTGATACTAGCTCCTCTTTGTCTAGGTTAATCCCTGATGCACTTACAGAAAATGTCCACAGTGGCATCTCATGGAGTGCATTTTGCGGATAATGTAATGCTCGTAGGTAAAAACAAAGAAGAAGTGAAAGAAGACTTAGAGATATGGAAGTGTATATTTGAAAAAAATAATAAGAAACTGAAGTACTTGTTCTGTATATTCAGCAATATCAGGAAGATAACAAGACTAAGTCTTGGGAGCCAAGAATCTAGGTTTGATAGGACAGGAGAATGATGAATTCAATAACCAACTTGAAAGCAGAACGTAACAGGCATGGACTAAATGGGGAGATGTGAACCAAGTGAGCTGTGATAAAAGAATATCCATCAAGCTGAAAAGTAATATAATTAGGCCTATACTTTGAATGCTGGGTACTGAGGAAGAGACTGGAGCAGATCTTGAATATAGGGGAAATGAAAATGTTAAGATAGATGTGCAGTGTTTCAAGGATGGGTCCTGTTTGGAATGAACAACTTACGGGACATTTGAAGGTAGTTCCAACTATAGAAAAGCCAAGGGAATCCTTGCTTAGATGATTTGGGGATGTAAAAAGATCAGAAGAATAAATAGGAAACGGTGTAAAACTTAAAACTGGTGGTAAGAGAAGGGTTGGAAGAGCCAGAACTAGATGAATGGATGTCATACAAAAGGATTCGGTTCACTGAAGTGTTTCCATGGAACTGTTTCAAGATATAGTGGAATGGAGAAGCAGGAGTCCTAGAGCTGAGTTTGTATAGATGGGACTAAAGCAAGAAGAAGTTGGAGAAAATTATCAAAGAAAAAATATTTTAATACTACATAGAGTTTACATGTATAGAAACCTTATGCAATCTTATACTTCATTAAGTGCTCAGTTGGACAGGCTTGTCTCTTAGATTTATAGAAACAGAACTTGCCCGTCTCATATTCTTTTAGGGCTTGTCTGCACTAGAAAGTTTTAGCAACAGAAATTCTGCTGGCATACTGCTACTATTGTTGCTCTTTTGGCAGAGAGCATTACTATCTAGCTCCCTTTGGTGGTACAGTGCTATAGTGGCAACAGCCTCCAGTTGTATTGGCAAAATGTGCTACTTGGGCCTCCCAGTGTGCATCCTCTGCTCCAGCGTGGCTGTAGAAGATTCAGATGTGAAAGGTCGTATTCCTGGAGTTGTATATGGAGCTCACCCCAGTCTAGCAGTAGACAGGCAAAACAAGAGCTTCTCTGATAGTGGAGAAACAGATGGCAATTGCTCTCTAGAAGAGTGCAACCCTGGGTTGGTATTGGTTCGTGAGCAATCAGCTTTTACTGGAAAACCTACAGTAGCGGGTGGTCATCAACCCAGATGTGCAAGGCCACTGAGTTTATCCTACTGCTGTGCAGGATTTTGGTTCTGGGATATGTACAGACTATAACAGATGGATTCGAGGAAATGTACTTCCCCAACTGGTGGGATGATAGCCAGAATGCTTATGTGGCTGTGGTGGAGCAATAAATGGAAACATATCTAAGTTCTGCCTCATCAGCACCACCACCTTGCTTCTGAATGTAAAAGCAGAAGAGTGTACTTTTCCATACTTTTGTAATGTTAGTGGATCTTCTGCTGGGTTTTTTTTTTTCTTTTTCTTTTTTTTACTGACATACAGATTGGCTGATCAGGTATATGTGGTTGTGCCAGATCCCTGTGTTGTTGAAGCATGTGAACTCTCTCTATTTCTCTCTTATTTATTTATATACACATATGCCTTTTACTAATACTAATAATATATCCTTAATACACACACACACACACACACACACACACACACACACACACACACACACACA
>ML682028.1:2570768-2684692 GCA_007922195.1 Podocnemis expansa
ACACACACACACACACACACACACACACACACACACACACACACACATGCACTAAAAGCCACATTCCATCTTTGGAGTAGAATTTGGTCTGGTCACTGTTGATTAAAAGGTTAACACTGAAGAGCGGAGAAGAGAATTTTGTCCTAAAAATGCTCATTTTTACAGTATATTGATCATCTTTTATTTTTGCTTAGTTCTCTTAACATTTTTAAAGCTGGTCAAATTGCATTTGCCAAATATAAAGGTTTGTCCTTTTCTGGATTAATGAAGTACTTGTCAATCAGTCCCATTATTTCCAGATTTATTCAGTAATCCAAAATATTCACTCCATAGAAACCCACAGCTGACAAGCCCTGGCTTGTTTGTGAAGTATGTAGTGTTGGCATTTAGAATTCAGACTTTTGAAATTAGTTGCCCAAGTTCCTGGTGGGCCAAATAGACACATTCAATACTGAATACATTTACTCAGGTGAATCAAGTGGTCTGGCTTAAACATTTGCGAATATAAAAGGGCTTCGGTAGAATGGTATGCACTAATGTTCATTAAAAAACACGTTTTTCCACATACTGAACCAGGTTCTACCTGCCACATGCTGTGATGACTTAACCAGGTACCATGATGAGAAGCAAAGCTGTTCAATCTGAGAGATCTTCTTGGGTCTGTGCTTCATTCCATCTTCAGTGCATTGCACAGTATTATAACATAATGTCTTTTCAGCATTATTTGAACTCTCTCTGAGTTGGTTGGAATGTAGTAACCTTAAACGGTGGACTTGTTAAAATTTTACCATGCATTAGCAAATAAAATTACAAAAGGAAAACAAAGTAATCTCTTTAATTAAGGATTAAAGTATCTAAATAAACTGTTATTAGAACATCAAGTCCATCAGAAGAAAACAGATCTTTCTATAAATAAGTAGAGCCATATGAATTTGCATATTATTTCCCTAAGAGCTCCTTTAATATGTCATCTGGCCTGAAAGTACAGTCTCAATCTAATAAAATGTGTCCATCTAGTAAAGGAAATGACAGTTCCATTTGTTAGTTATTTTTCTGTTTTAATCCTATCTATTTCAAAATTAATCTTGGTTCCCACATAGAACTAAGAACTATTTCCTGACATCCAATGTCTGGGTAATCAACATTCATAGATAATCCTCTTTGCTTTAGTTCTGATATGCCGTAATACTCTGAATGGCACAGGAATGGGGGGCTGGGGTTTATGCCCCCGCCCCCAGCTGTCAAACTGAATTCCTTCATTATTTTAATGAGTGTTTATGTACGCATGTGTTCCATTTTCCAGGAGCATATGTTCTAATGTATCATTTCGCCTGAGGTTTTCATGGAGTGGTGTACGTTTTGTCCAGCCTCATGCTAAAACTAGAGCAAGGCACGTCACCTTATCATGGGCCAGGAGCAGTGAGAACTGCTTATCCTGTTGCACATAGGGCACTTTATTTGCCATGTCACCATACCGAGACATCACATTTTAGCTCTTCAGAAATGTTAGCATGTTAAGTGTTGGCCGGATTAATGTGACAAAATTAATAAAGTACTCTAATATACAGAGAGAAGAGACAGAAGGGAATTTAAATTAAGTAGACAGAAGAATAAAGGAAGTTCTTAAATGAGCATTTTGAGCAATAGTTTAACATTATAAAGATTAATAGGAGTTAATTTACATATATAATGTGATGTGCAGAACACAATTCAAACTGACTGTGGGTTCCAGTAGCATTGTTGTTGTAAAAAAGGAACAACATAAAATAAACAAGTCTGTTCCCTTCCCTTTGTCTTGCTTGACTATAGATTCTAACACAAATATGAGACGCTGGTCCAGGTGCTATTGTGTAATATGTGCCTATATCTAGGTCTGCTCTTATGTGATGGTTTTACATATAAACTTCAGTATGAATTTCTCTGTTTTACAAGCTTTGCTGTAAACCACATGCAGTAATGAATATTGAATATGCAAATAACAATAGATGTTATGCAGAGAGTAAATATATGTAGATTGTCCTTTTAAATGATATTGGGCTAAAATGAGAGAGGCTCTCTCTGATGGTGTAAGTGCAGATAAATGAGTCTTATTTGTATGCTGAGGCAACAGTAGGGAGCAATACAGTAAGAACTTAGCAATTTTCTTTTAAAGTAGCCTTCTACAAACTTTAATGTGTATCCCTCCTGGGCCCTCAGCAAGTAAGGATCTGCCTAGAGCCTACACTGCAATCAGATGTGAAACAGCAGCTGGTAAAGACATTCATGAGCTAACTTTGACCCACCTAGCTTGAATATCAATTGCAGTGACTTGCGGTAGTGTTGGGGGAGCTATTTTTTCAGATACATATCCAGCTCCCAGGCAGAATGTGCTGAAGTCACGCTTCGGAGAGCAGCAGAGACAAACCCTCTCAGCAGATTCCTTTTACGCTCACTTCCACTTGCCAACATTCAATGCCCATCACTTTTGAATCTGGCACATTGCACAGAGATCTGTTCTTTGTCAAGCTACAGTGCTTCTCACTATGCATTTGTCTCCGAGTCTGAAATGTCTGGTCCTGCCTCTGGTTTGAGGGGTCATTTTGACTTTTCTCTTTGTGAACTTTTCTTCAGCTACAAAAGTCTCCGAAAAAAGAAGTGTAAAGGGCTAGTGGAGTCCATGGGGGGAAAAGATTCCCCAGCACTAAAGTTTAGAATAAGCATTTTCTCCAAACACCAGCAATCAGCAGCAAATTAAATGACAACACAAAGATTTGCCTGAACACAGGACGTAAGTACAGTGGGATGTGCATTATCTTTTCAGTCAGCACAATGTAGGATGTAAGTTAGCTCACTGTGTCACTTTTTTTTTCCAATAATTGCAAGCTGTTATCTCTATAGGAGATAAAGACAATGATGTGGATACCTAAACAATGATGTTCATATGAAAGATAACGAGAATTACCAAGGTGTGTACTAAAAACATATTCATAGGTAGCACCCTGGAAAGCAAACAGGGCGACTCCCATTATTTGTGTTGGCCATCTGTGGTTGTGTTTGCTTGCAATAATATTCCACTTACACATTGCTGTTTCCATGATGGGTTACAATCTGTTTCCAAGTGCAATCAGGAAATGAAGTACATGAACGTTTAAAATGCATTAAATCTCATTTGAAACAATACTTCCCACAACATACGCATACTGAAGTTTTAGGAGTGGTAGGAAGCTGAGGGAAATATGTATCTAAATTCCTAAATGTACACATCTCTCTCTCTCTCTCAGAAATCCAGAAGTGTTTGATTTACATTGAAATGTTTAAAAATCCAGGATTTAATTTACTGTCAGAGTGTGGTTGCTCTTTTGTACTTACCCTTACAGGTGCAGAGAAACTGGGCTAAACTATTATCTGGCAGTATGTGGGGAGATAGATCAGACATGGTATTCACTAGTTCCCAGCTGCTGTGAAGACTAAGGGACAAATTCAGCCTTGGTTTTGTGTGTGTGCATGTAATTATATATGACTATTAAGGGGCTAGAAACCTCGCTATACAACTCCAAGTTTTTTTTGTTTGTTTTTATTTTAATATATTATGTACTCAAATAATGACGTAATTTCTATGAAGAGGGACCATGTGCCATACCTAAAGTCATGGGTTGCATGCAAGCTTATTAGTAGTGCAGGTATTTTCCAATGCTATGTGTTGGAGATGATGCTATGTCTGCAGTGCACAAAAACATTATTGCAAGAAGCATTACATCTATAAAGCTCATAGTTCCAAAACTGACATTTTATTGTCAGAAATAATAATGGTTGACTTTCATTACAACTGTTTTTCAAATACCACCTTTGCACAGAAAAAAGGCTGAAATGGCCTATAGAGAGCGAATACAAACAAACTCATATTTATGTACCTGCATGTGTGTTGAGAGTTCATTTTGGAAGTTAAGCCAACTCAAAAGCTCATTACCTTAACTACTGGCAGTTAAGAACAGGAGCAGAGCCATTTGGATGGAAACCTGCCCTCAGCAAATGTTTGCTCTTTTTGCTGCCTACTTTGGTGCACATGTTGAATGTTAGAATAGCATTGTAGCTTTGTTCAGTCTGGCAAGATGATTTTTCTTGGAATCAGGTTTTCATTGAGCAGCCAGCATAATAACAAAGGAGGCTTTTTTTTTTTTTTAATTTCTTCTTGGTCATTGAGCAAGTAGGCTATCCTTAATCAAGGGGCTATATTCTACACTTGCGGAAGGATGGACTTGATGATTTAATAAGTCTTTCCAATCTCTTCAGCAAAAAGCACTGGCATTTAAGCATTGGTACTGTAACCTTACTTACCCATGCTGGTGACAGTTGGCATCATTTGTGTCTCAAAGACATTACAGAGTTTGTGGACAAGATTGTTTATATTGTGGCAGGCATGCAGTTAATACAAAAGTACCTCTTGTGTTGTCAAGAGGTACATAACTTAATACTGCTCAGAATCATAGATAGTTGGGGTTGAAAGCAAGATAATGCTGCAGTAGAGTGAATCCTGTTCAGCTGAAGGCATGCTGATCTCTTGAGCGGCAGCTCCTGCAGCAGTTCTGTCCTACGAAGATCACAGTTTAGTTGAGTATGTATTGTGAAGGCCACTGTGGTATTTATCAAGGTTTGCTGTTGTGTTTGCTTTTATAATCAGTTTTCAGTGTTTAAGTTACAACTTAATATTTATGGTCAAAGTAATTTCAGGGAGATTTTCCTTTGGTGCAACAAATATATCTCTTGGACTGTACTAGAGATCCCCAAAATCCCCACATGAGGATTTCCGTCAGTGAATCTAAACTCTGAGTATACCATTAAGATGTTCCTGTCATTTACAGAAACAGTTCTTTCTTGCAGCTAGAAACCTTCATTTTATTGAGCAAATTATTTCGCTGAAAGCTGCTAAGGAGGATTGTGGTCTATAATTAGAATAATACCCCATAGGATTACATTCACAAATGTAGTGATATAATCATTTAGAACTAAATTGTGCCATGAACTCTATGGTATTTCAAAGGAGTGGTAAGAGTTTCTTCAAAGTATTTTCCATTGTATAGTGTTTGCCACAAACCAGTTTGAAAATTTTTAAATTAAACAATGACGCTCCTTTCTCCAAGCCAGAGAAGTTTGGGGTAATCCTAGTTACTAAAGATCTTTTTTAGAGTTGGTTACTAGCAAGCAGTTGAAGCAAAATACCCTTAGTTACAACAGGATACATTGCGAGCATAGGTGGTTTAACTTATGTACGTATTGTTGGGGCTTCTTACCCCTGTAGAGCTCAAGAGCAATGTGCCTTTTAGTTATGAACTGCTCTCTTTGTCATCATGAAGGTGGGTGGATGACATCTGTGGATGATGCAACCATGATGGAGTTTGTCTCTTCATTCATTGTTTGTCCTGTCAGAAGCTATTATCTCAGAAGTTACTTGCTGCATCCACATTAGATGCGGGCATTTATCCTCAAAATGCAGGAGCAGAGTTGGGATGCAAAATGGAACGTCTCCATGGAAATCTACATCGCTATGGTGATTTACTTAAGCTTGTGTTCTGTCCCTAGTATTTATTTCAAAGGTGAACCAGAGAGTTGACTAAGTGATGTTGATAAAATGTCCTTAAACTCAGTCCCCATTTTTCATGAGATACTTTGTCATGGACCTTATGTCAGTTTCCCCATGTCACTTCATTTGTGTAAGTGACCGTGCTAGAATATATGTTAATGTTTCTAGCAATATGAAGAAAAGTGTTTGTTGCTTTCCTCCTGGTAAAAAATGGCAGTTTTGTCATCCTTAAAGAAATACAGTACAGTGTCATACAGTCATGATCTGGACATTGTATACTATAACTTGCATATTGTTAATTCAGTGTTTGGAGTTATTACTGTAGAATCCTCAGTTGTCTTCTTTTTTACTTATTGTATTATTATATTTCCTAGTCGGAAGCCTGACAGAGAGGATCAGTGAAGTGTGTGGTGGACTTCTGCATCAAAACCATTTCACAACAAACTTGTCTTGCTGCTTTTCCAGCTGAAATAATGAAATGTGAAAATACGAAACTGAGCAGTTGTGATGGATGATTTTCTTCCTATGGCTTGCAAAGCCAATTTCTAATCTTTACATTGCTGACATGTGATCATGTCACATCATTTTTTACATCAGTTTCCAGGCTCACAGGGCCTTGTCTCCCACACATACTGCAGGAAAAATTGCTTAGTGTAGCACTTTGGAGCAAAGCATCAGAAATCAAAAGCAATATGCTGCCTTGTATTATTAACAGTTCATCTGCTGTCCCTTTAGGACGTGAAACACCGATTAGGTAGGCAGGCGTCACTAGCACTGTAAACTAATGAGGGACTTAAATATTTGCAGCCTGTGAAAGGCAACTTTTCTGAGCACTCCAGTTACATCCTTGTAGCTTATACAGTCCTCATGAGAACAAGGTAATTGGGGTGTTTTTTCCATTGTATTAGCAAGAGCCACTTAAAATTCTCCAGGATTCCTGTGATGAAGCGATAAAGGGATGAAGGGATAAAATCAGAAAGGCCAAAGGACAGTTGGAGTTGTCACTAGCAAGGGATGTGAATGATAAGAGGAAGGAGTTCTACAAGTATGTCAATAGCAAGAAAAGGATCAGGGCTGGTGTAAGTCCCTTACTGAATAGTGCAGGTATCCTCGTGATGGAGGATGAAAAAAAAGCTGAAGTGCTCAATGCTTTTTTTACTTCAGTTTTCACAGGCAGGGCCAGCTCCCAGCCCACTACACTGGGTATGGCAAATTGGAGAGAAGAAGAGAGGCGCTTGGTGACAGAAGGTCAGGTTAGGGACTACCTAAAGAAGCTGGATGTGCACAAGTCCATGGGGCCGGACGACCTGCATCTGAGGGTGCTGAGGGAGTTGGCCAATGAGGTAGTAGTACTGCTGGCCATTATCTTTGAAAACTCATGGTGAATGGGGGAGGTACCGGAAGACTGGAAAAAAGCAAATATAGTGCCTATCTTCAAAAAAGGGAAAAAGGAGGATCCAGGGAATTACAGACCTCTCAGCCTCACTTCAATCCCTGGAAAAATCATGGAGCAGATTCTCAAAGAATCCATCCTCAAACACTTGGAGGAGAAGAGAGTGATCAGGAACAGTCTGCATGGATTCACCAAGGGTAAATCGTGCCTGACCTACCTCATCACCTTCTATGATGAGATGACTGGATTTGTGGATGCGGGAAGAGCCATTGATGTGATATACCTCAACTTTAGCAAGGCTTTTGATACGGTTTCCCACAGCATTCTCATTGGCAAATTAAGGAAGTATGGGTTAGATGCGTGGACTGTAAGGTGGATAGAAAACTGGCTAGATCAACGGTTTCAGCGTGTAGGAATCAATGGCTCCATGTCAAGTTGGGAAGCAGTAACAAGTGGCGTGCCCCAGGGGTTGGTCCTGGGGCCAGTTCTGTTCAATGTTTTCATTAATGATCTGGATGATGGGATTGATTGCACACTCAGTAAGTTTGCGGAGTACACCAAGCTGGGAGGAACAGTAGACATGCTGGAGGTCAGGGAGAAGATTCAAGAAGCACTTGACAAATTGGAGCAGTGCGCCAATAGAAATCTCATGGGGTTCAACAAGGACAAGTGCAAAGTCCTGCACTTGGGATGGAAAAACCCCATGCACTGCTACAGGCTAGGAAGCCATCAGCTAAGTAGCAGCAGTGTAGAAAAGGACCTGGGGGTCCTGGTGGATGGGAAGCGCAATATGAGTCAACAGTGTGCTCTTGCTGTCAAAAAGGCCAATGGCATACTGGGCTGCATCAGAAGAAGTATTGCCAGTGGATCAAGGGATGTGATCATTCCCCTCTATTTGGCACTGGTGAGGCAACATCTGGAATACTGTGTCCAGTTTTGGGCTCCTCACTACAAAAAGGATGTGGACAAATTAGAAACAGTCCAGCAGAGGGCAAAAAAAATGATCAAGGGGCTGGAGCACAAGCCCTATGAAGAAAGACTGAAGGAACTAGGCTTCTTCAGCCTGCAGAAGAGAAGACTGAGGGGGGATTTGATAGCAGCCTTCAACTACCTGAAGGGATGCTCCAAGGAGGATGGAGCTTGGCCGTTTTCAGTAGTAACAGAGGATAGAACAAGGAGCAATGGTTTCAAGTTGCAGCTGGGGACGTCAAGTCTGGATATTAGGCAAACCTTTCTTCCTAGGAAGGTGGTAAAGCATTGGAATGGGCTACTTAGGGAGGCAGTGAAATCTCCGTTTTTGGAGATGTTTAAGGCCCGGCTGGATAATACTCTAGATGGGATAATTTAGCAGGAGTGGTCCTGCTTTTTTTGGCAGGGGGTTGGACTAGATGACCTCATGAGGTCCCTTCCAATGCTATGGTTCTATGATTCTATAAGTGACATGTGGCTTTAAACAGATAATAAAGAGATCTTCCAGTAACTGCATGGGGGTCGTTTTAAACTGTAAGGACTGAAGGATGTTTTCTTTCCTCCATTACTTATCTCACTGCCACTTGTGGTTTGATGGACACATTTGATGTATGCAAAATGAAAATGAAGTAGATTTTGTAGATGCCCTGTGTGGCACACCATCCATCAGATGTGCCTTCCAGAAGATCTCAAAACCATTCTCCTTCTCAAAGATGGTGTTTAATAACTAGAAGTTGGCTGTATTCACTTTCTAATTTATGACTCAAACAGTTTTGTCAGGTGTGGATTAGTGTATCAAAACAGACAAAGATAAACTTGAGACCAGCAGCAGCATTCATCACCTGGGACCTCACCAATACCCTCTTGTAGCAACTGGAGGAGAAGGACATGAGACGCGAGAGAGAGGATATGATATGAGGGCCACATACTTTGTAAGGTTGGCTCCCCTTTTATAACAGCATTTATCAATTTGCAAGCAAGAACAATGGGCTAAACCAGTGATTCCTGATTGTTTTGGGTCAAGGGCCACAGATATCATTTTTACAACCCTGAAGGGCCCCAGATTCACCACCATGGCCCTTCCCCACTACAGTCAGATGGCAGAAGTTGAACTGTGCGCTCCACCTGGGTAAGCACTGGCTCCCTTCTGCAGCCAAGGAAATGGAAGATCAATGCTCCCTTCCCTCAGGCTCCAGCAGGAACCCTAGCACCTATCACTGTAGGCAAAGCGCTTTACCATGTTCCCTGCTACAGTGGACAGAGGGGAGTGCTGGTCCCTCATCTCCTTGGCTGTAGCAAGGAGGCTGCACTGGTCTCTTAGCCTTGCAGAAACACACTCCACCTGGGTCCTTAGGCAGAGGCTCCCTTCTGCAGCCCACAGCAGGGGAGCCTGGGACCACTTTAAATCCTTAGTGGGACACCTTTGGTTCCCAGACCACAGGGTTGGAATCCACTGAACTAGACTTAAAAGCAAAGGAGAGGAGCAGAGGACTAGACCATACAAAGCAGAGGAAAGGTGTGTTGGAAAGAACCCTTTCTGGGCCTAGCAAGGCACAGTGGCTCCATTACAGGTGGCTGAAATTTTGTCATGCAATTAAATCATCCTAGGCTGATGCTAACTCAAGGACAGAACCCATTCCCATTTACATCAGTGGGATTTATGAAGACAATGGGCCAGGAGTAAAACTGACTCAAGAAAAGACCCGGAGCCCCAGGCAGGGCCCAGATTGGGCTCCTGCCACTATCAGCCCAGGTCCGAGGCCAGGGAAGACAGCCCCTGTGGTGGGCGGCCTGGCCCTGGGTTCCTGGCACTGGGGCCATGTGCCTGGGACTCAGGGCATGAGCCCCTGTGCCCAGTGCCAGCGATGCCACTGCAATGACTGAGATGAGGCATCAGATCATTATTACCTCAAGCATGATTTAACAGAGTTTGGTATGCTATTTTTTCATACGCTTATGACAGTGACTGTTCCCTGCTTTCCCTTGTGGCCATCCATACCCATAAATTGTGAGTATTTCACATGCATGTGGCTGGCAATAAGCAGAGGCAAAGCATGCCTTGAAGTTGCCTGTCTCCTTTTCTACATGATTAATTTTTTTTTCTTTCTCTCTGCATCATGTAGTAGTAGATATATTGGTTGGTATCTGTGTCTGTCTTACTTATATAACCCACATTACCTTAGTGTCTGAGTGCCCCACAGATCACAGTCTTTAATGTATGTGTCCTCACAACACTCCTGTGAGGTAGGGCAGGACTATAGTTGCCATTTTACGGATGGGGAATTGAGGCACAGAGAATCTTCGTTAAGAATACATAGGAATTCTGTGGTGGAGCAGGGAAATAAATTCAGATCTCCCTAATCCTGGACTAGTGTTCCACCCACTGACCTATCATTTCTCCTACCTGAACACAAATCAATTAAAGAAAATAGTTCTGGGGTCTGAGATTTGATCTTCTGATGCACTGTGAGCAGCCTCCTTGGCTGAGCACTGTCATTTCAACATACAAAATAATGGAAATAATGTGTCACAGCTGAACAGAACTTGTTAGACTTTCTTTCACCAGGGTGTTACTCCAGTTTACCATTGCTCTGACTTCACTGCTCCCAAGGAAATTACTTCAGTGTGAAGCTGGAGTAATGCCATGGTGCAGCAAATCAACTAATTTCAAAGTCATCGTTACATTTTGGAATTCGATGTGACTGTGCACACATACTTTTGCAGGTGACAATCCCACTGTAACATGGCTACTTATTCCTGTCCTCTGTAAGGCAGACAGTTAATAAAAGAATGACACTATAATGAAGAAAGTTCATTGCTGATCAACAACTAATATGGCTTTTATTTATTAGAGTTGGGGATTTTAAAATCACATAGGAAAGGGGAGCAAGAAGGGAGGATTTGTTACTAAAATAGATGAGTACGGCCTTCATTTTGCCAGGGAGATAGAAATTCACACATTTATTAATATGTAAGGAAAACTTGGAATGCAAAAAGAGCATTCCTTCATCCAAAAATATGTACTTTAATGTAATCAATTTACAAGCAGATGACTATAGGAAAAACTAAGTCATTTAAAAAATTGAAACTGACAACCAGTTGCGTCTTTTAATTCCTTAATCTGTAGCTGAATTTAAGCTTCCACTTGTCATTAAATTGATGAGGACTGAATGGCAAGGGACTGGTGCTGGGAGATTCTTTCACTGTTAGAACCTGCCAGCCCTACAAACACAGCCATATCAGGATATATGATTACAACTCAGCTGTCCCCTAACCTAATCAGCACAAAATCTGTAACATGCTCTGGACTTGAACTATATTTTGTAACCATACTAAAGCCTTAGACAGACCTGCATCATCAGTCTATGTAGAGAACATAATTAAGTTTCAGGATGCATGTATATGAATACCATATTCATAACAAAGTTGGCGAGCTACTGAGTTATAACTAGCATCATGGATATGCATGTGTATGTAGTGTTGTCAGAGCCTTTGATAACTTGCTTGATTAAAACAGCAAGTGTTGAAACACTGGTGGCATTTGATAGCTGTTCAGTGAAGAGTTTGCCCGTCACTTCAGTGTTTCATAGAAGTTGTCCACAGAACCAACCAGCCAAAGTAGTAATAATTAATAAAATTAACCATTGAGGTCATAATACCTGTTAGTGATCTCAGCATGTGAAAGATTGACTGGATGCAGAGATGGACTGACCCCTAAATAATGCCTAAAACACACTGGTAGGGCAGTTTGGAGAAGCTTATTTTGCCACTTCCGTTCTTGTAGTCTGTTTAAGGTTAGTTATACGGCCCCCATAATGGCCGTACCTTAGCACTGTCAATCTTCAGTATATTCATTCTCCTGAATCTACACCTAATGTTCTAACCACTGGAGCATCCTTCCCCTTTAAGCCTCCATTTGTGGCTAAACAGAGGACTTCATATTGCTGGCACTGTCAATCCTGGACTTTTCACAAATGTGAAGTATTAAAAATTCACTTCAAAATGTAAAGAAAAAGCTACATTTGGCAAAATAGAAACTCCTGATCTTGTTTTAGAGAAGAGGTGACAAGTGAAAGGCAGCCCAGTAGCAGAAATGGAGGAATTGAAAGCCATACTGGGCGGTATGTTGGCATGAGAAATTCTGAGGAGAGCAGATAAACAGAGCAGCAGACTACAGCAAGTGTAAAAATAAAACTGGTTAAAAACTAATAATGTGTGTAGATATAAAATCTCAATTCTAATCCCAGTGTATCTAGTGATACCTGTTCTTGTACTTTATGGTGGCACCAGGACCGCTAACGGCTTATTATGGGCAGTTTTTTTACGTTAACCTATTTATTATTCATCATGAGATTGCTGACGTTGTTTTTATAGTGCCTTTACACTGAGCTTACTAAATGGATAGATTTGTGTTAGGATACTAAAGTAATTTCCCTGTATCAAAGACAGCCTAGAAATACAAAAGCCTAAACTGTTGCTATAATGAATTTCCTGCCTCTCCCAGGGATATTTATTTAGTCTGTTTGGTAAACAGAGAATTGTGTTTATACCATGTATGAAACCCTTAATTATGCTTAGCTGGATTAATGACTGAACTGTGAGGGAATGGTGTTTCCACATACAAAACTTCTGGCCAGATCATTGGTGTGCATTTTAAATTCAGCCAGGTCTCGTTTAAACAAAGAAACATGATCTGTAATATATCAAGCTGGGATTTCTAAGCTAGTCTTTGGAAATCTAGACTAAGTATGAGTCTTCAGAATTCAAAATACAACTGAAAGAGCAGTTTACCTGCCTCATAATAGGGTCACCAGATAGCAAGTATGAAAAATCAAAATAGGGAGACTGGGGTAATATATGCCTATATAAGCAAAACCCCCAGATTATCAGGATTGTCCCTATAAAATTGGAACAGCTAGTCCCCTTACCTTGAGCAATGACTCAGACTTGGAACTTATGTTGTATTCACATGGACCCCTCCCTGCATTCCTCTTTCTTAAGACATAAATCAGTTGTTAGAAACAGTTACAAATTAATGAAGTTTTCCCATCTTTCTTCCTAAGCAGGGGAATGATAGGATCTTCATTTTCATAAGTATTACTTTCTAATTAATTAACCATAGATCACTATATTAATTCATATCAGATGCCAGGCACAGTTCTCTTCTATATTCTGAGTGGCTTGTGCCAATTTGACCAACTGCCTGGAAATTTGCTCCCCACAAGCATCAGGGCAATCCCAGGTGGTAGCGTGTTGATGTTGCACCTCCATACCATCCTCCTGGGATTAAGAGTGTGGCCAAAGAAAAGGGAAGATGATTGGAATGTGCTACATTCCCATTATCACATGAAAAGGCCTGTGATAGCGGGTGTGGAATGTTTCATGTGCCATTTTGGAACCTATAAACAGGTGAGATGAAAAGGAGACCCTACAATAATCTAATATAACTTTTTTACAGTACTTTATATCTTTGCAGGCTTCTAGAATGCTCTAGACCCATCTGTTTTCTCTGGAAACCATTTCACTTACGAACCTGCATAGTGACAGTCTACCTCCTAGAACAAGAGGTCTCAGTGAACTCTGCCCTTCTCATCCCTGATAGCCTGTGGTTCTCTGGAGTCTACATTGTCCTGTAATCATTCGTTGAGTTTGGAACTAAACCATGTCCTTAAGGTCCTTCTAGTGGTGTAGGCAACTCCAAAGCTTACAGCCCCACCAGCAGCTCCTGGAATCATTCCCCAGAAAGATGTGATGCCTCCAGAAGCTAAGTGAGTTCATGGCCACTGCACTATCCTCTAAGAAGATGCAGTGTGCACTCTCCCCAATTTCCTGTGTAGTCCAACTTTGCTTTCCAAAGGGATAGCTGTGTTAGTCTAGTCCAGCAAAAAAAAACCAAGTAGTCATGTGGCACTTAAAGACTAACAGATTTATTTTTCGCATGAGCTTTAGTGGGAGAAAATCCCACTTCGTCAGATGCTTCAAAGATGGATGAACTTGCAGAATGGAATGAAAATAAATGCAAGGGGGTGTAAAACACAGAATCAGGTCATACAGTAACAGCAAATCAGAGCAGTTTTTAGGTTCAAACCCTGGGAAGCCTGAAGTCAAATTACCCTTGGTAATGGGAAAAGAACCCATAGTCTCGATTCAGTCCTGTTTTCACAGAATTTAATTTGCATATTAATTCCAGTTCAGCTGTTTCTCTTTGAAGTCTTGATGTCCCAGTCACATCTCTGATGATGATCGTTAACATATCATTTATCGAGTGATTAGAAAGATGGAAGTGCTCAGCAACTGGTTTCTTTGTTTTGTGATTTCCGATATCAGCTCTATGTTCATTTATTCTTTTGCGCAGGGATCGTCCTGTTTGTCCAATGTATAAGGTGTTGGGGCATTTCTGGCACATGATGGCATTGATCACATTAGTAGATGAGCAGCTAAACGAGCCTTTGATGGAGTAGCAGGCTTGATTAGGACCTATGATGCTATCTATTGTGCAGATATGTGGGCAGACTTGGCAGTGTGGTTTGTTGCAGGGGTGTGTGCCTGCTTTAATGTTTCTGTTGTTAGATCTGTAGTTGCTGGTGAGTATCTGTTAAAGGTTGGGCAGCTGTCTGTAGGCAAGGAGAGGTCTGTCTCCCAAGACTTTAGAGAGTGAGGGATCATCTTTTAGAATAGGCTGTAGGTCCTTAATGATCTGAGAAGAATTTATCAGGGAAGTAGAAGTGAATGGGAACCTGGGTAGCAGTGACCATGAAATGATTGAGTTCAAGTTGATGATTAAAGGAAAGAAGGAAAGAAGCAAAACGCAGACCCTGGACTTCAGAAAAGCAGATTTTATCTCCCTCAGGGAACTGATGGGTAGGATCCCTTGGGAGGCTGATCTGAAGGGGAAAGGTGTGCAAGAGATTTGGGTGCATTTTAAAGAAACCCTGCTAAGGGCTCAGGAGGATACAATTCCGATAAGGAGAAAGCACAGCAAATGTGGAAGGCGCCCACTGTGGCTTAATAGAGAGCTCTGCACTGAGCTGAAGCATAAAAAGGACGCTTACAGGAAGTGGAAGCTAGGACAGATGACTAAGGAGGCATATAAAGACATTGCTCGGGACTGCAGGGATAAAATCAGAAAGGCCAAAGGACAAATGGAGTTGCGACTAGCAAGGGATGTGAAGGATAACAAGAAGGGGTTCTACAAGTATATCAATAACAAGAAGAGGATCAGGGATGGTGTAGGTCCCTTACTGAATGGGGCAGGCATCCTTGTGACAGAGGATGAGGAAAAAGCTGAAGTGCTCAATGCTTTTTTTACTTCAGTTTTCACAAGCAGGGTCAGCTCCCAGCCCACTACAATAGGTACGGTAGACTGGGGAGAAGAAGAGGCCCTTGGTGACAGAAGGTCAGGTTAGGGACTACTTAAAGAAACTAGATGTGCACAAGTCCAAGGGGCCGGATGAACTGCATCCGAGGATGCTGAGGGAGCTGGCTGATGAGATAGCAGTACCGTTGGCCATTATCTTTGAAAACTCATGGCAAACAGGGGAGGTGCCAGAGGACTGGAAAAAAGCAAATATAGTACCTATCTTCAAGAAAGGCAAAAAGGAGGATCCAGGGAATTACAGACCTGTCAGCCTCACCTCAATCCCTGGAAAAATCATGGAGCAGCTTCTCAAAGAATCCATCCTGAAACACTTGGAGGAAAATAGAGTAATCAGGAACAGTCAGCATGGATTCACCAAGGGTAAATCATGCCTGACCAACCTCATCGCCTTCTATGATGAGATGACTGGATTTGTGGATGCGGGAAGAGCCGTTGATGTTATATACCTTGACTTTAGCAAGGCTTTTGATACGGTTTCCCACAGCATTCTCATTGGCAAATTAAGGAAGTATGGGTTAGATGCGTGGACTGTAAGGTGGATAGAAAACTGGCTAGATCAACGGTTTCAGCGTGTAGGAATCAATGGCTCCATGTCAAGTTGGCAAGCAGTAACGAGTGGCGTACCCGAGGGGTTGGTCCTGGGGCCAGTTCTGTTCAGTGTTTTCATTAATGATCTGGATGATGGGATAGATTGCACACTTAGTAAGTTTGCAGATGATACCAAACTGGGGGGAACGGTAGACACCCTGGAGGGCAGGGACAGGATTCAGGGAGACCTAGACAAGTTGGAGCAGTGGGCCAAGAGGAATCTCATGAGGTTCAACAAGGACAAGTTCAAAATCCTGCACTTGGGACGAAAAAACCCCATGTACTGCTACAGGCTGGGGAGTGATCAGCTAAATAGCAGCACTGAAGAAAAGGACCTGGGAGTCATGGTGGATGGGAAGCTGGATATGAGTCAGCAGTGTGCGCTTGCTGCCAGAAAGGCCAATGGCATACAGGGCTGCATCAGAAGAAGTGTTGCCAGCAGATCGAGGGATGTGATCATTCCCCTCTATTCTGCACTAGTGAGGCCACATCTGGAATACTGTGTCCAGTTTTGGGCTCCTCACTACAAAAAGGACATGGACAAATTAGAGAGAGTCCAGAGGAGGGCAACCAAAATGATCAAAGGGCTGGAGCACAAGCCCTATGAAGAAAGACTGAAGGAACTAGGCTTATTTAGCCTGCAGAAGAGAAGATTGAGGGGGGATTTGATAGCAACCTTCAACTACTTGAAGGGTTGCTCCAAGGAGGAGGGAGCTCGACTGTTCTCGGTAGTAACAGAGGGCAGAACAAGAAGCAATGGTTTCAAGTTACAGCTGGGGCGGTCCAGGCTGGATATTAGGAGAAACTTCCTTACTAGGCGAGTGGTGAAGCATTGGAATAAGCTGCCTAGGGAGGTGGTGGAATCTCCATCTCTGGAGGTGTTCAAGGTCCAGCTGGACAAAATCCTGACTGGGATGATCTAATGGGAGTGGTCCTGCTTTTTTTGGCAGGGGGTTGGACTAGATGACCTCGTGGGGTCCCTTCCAACCCTATGATTCTATGTTGCGGCGGTCTGACTTGAGGGTTGTATGTGGTGACTAGTGGTGTTCTGTTGTTTTCTTTCTTGGGCCTCTCCTGTAGTAGATGACTTTAGGGTACCTGTCTAGCTCTGCCAATTTGTTTTCTTACTTCCCCAGCTGGGTAGTTGCAGTTGTCATGATGAATAAATTGGATTATGATCAGGAGGCTTATAAACAACTCTTCAACACAACAGTCTACAAACTACTTTCCTCTGACCCCACTGAGGAATACCAATAGGAATTATGATGCCTACTCAAGAAACTCCCTAAGACAGCACAGGAACATATAAAGACAGAAACACCACCAGAACCCCGGGCAGGGATGTTCTATCTACTACCTAAAATCCATAAAAAAGGAAACCCTGGACACCCCATCAACTCACGCATTGGCACTCTTGCCACTGGCCTATATGGCTATGTGGACTCCTTCCTCAGACCCTATGTTATCAACATCCCTAGCTATCTTCGAGATACCATGGACTTCCTGAGGAAAACACAGTCCATTGGTGAGAAAACACCATTCTGGCCACTATGGATGTAGAAGCTCTTTATACCAAGATCTCACACAAGGATGGATTACAAGCTATTAGAAAAACCATCCCAGGTGATGCCACAGCACAGCTTGTGACTGGACTTTGTGCTCACCCACAACCACTTCAGATTTGAGGGTAATTTATAACTCCAAGTCAGTGGGCACTGCTGTGGGCACCCGCATGGCCCCACAATATGCCAACATCTTGATGGGCAACTTAGAACAACGTTTCCTCAAGTCTCATCCCAAAATGCCTCTTCCTTACCTACACTACATTGATGACATCTTCATCATC
Organism: Podocnemis expansa; assembly: GCA_007922195.1. Classification (NCBI taxonomy): domain Eukaryota; kingdom Metazoa; phylum Chordata; order Testudines; family Podocnemididae; genus Podocnemis; species Podocnemis expansa. The sequence goes on from ML682028.1 coordinate 2,588,500, forward strand.
TGGACCCATGGCAGGGATGCTCTTGAAGATTTTCACAGAGATTTCAACAATTTCCACTCCACAATCAAACTGAGCCTGGAACACTCCACCCAGGAGATCCACTTTCTTGATATTACAGTACATATCAGGGATAGACAGACACATCAACACTACCCTGTACCGAAAACCTAATGATCAGTATAGTTACCGACATCCCTCGAGCTTCCATCCTAAACGCACCACATGATCCATTGTCTACAGCCAAGCCCTAAGATATAACCACATTTCCTCTGATCCCTCAGACAGAGACAGACATCTTGAGGATCTCTATCAAGCATTCTTGAAACTACAGTACCCACCTGGGGAAGTAAGAAAACAAATTGACAGAGCTAGACGGGTACCCCGAAGTCATCTATTACAGGAGAGGCCCAAGAAAGAAAACAACAGAACACCACTAGTCACCACATACAACCCCCAAGTCAGACCTCTGCAACAGATCATTAAGGACCTACAGCCTATTCTAAGAGATGATCCCTCACTCTCTCAAGCCTTGGGAGACAGACCTCCCCTTGCCTACAGACGGTTGCCCAACCTTAAAAGGATACTCACCAGCAACTACAGATCCAACAACAGAAACATTAAAGCAGGCACACACCCCTGCAACAAACCAAGCTGCCAAGTCTGCCCAAGCATCTGCACAACAGATAGCATCATAGGTCCTAATCAAGCCTGCTACTCCATCAAAGGCTCGTTTAGCTGCTCATCTGTTAATGTGATCAATGCCACCATCTGCCAGAAATGCCCCAACACCTTATACATTGGACAAACAGGACGATCCCTGCGCAAAAGAATAAATGAACATAGAGCTGATATCGGAAATCACAAAACAAAAAAACCAGTTGCTGAGCACTTCCATCTTTCTAATTACTCGATAAATGATTTGTTAACGATCATCATCAGAGATGTGACTGGGACATCAAGACTTCAAAGAGAAACAGCTGAACTGGAATTAATATGCAAATTAAATTCTGTGAAAGCAGGACTGAATCGAGACTATGGGTTCTTTTCCCATTACCAAGGGTAATTTGACTTCAGGCTTCCCAGGGTTTGAACCTAAAAACTGCTCTGATTTGCTGTTACTGTATGAACTGATCCTGTGTTTTACACCCCCTTGCATTTATTTTCATTCCATTCTGCAAGTTCACCCATCTTTGAAGCATCTGACGAAGTGGGATTTTCTCCCACTAAAGCTCATGCGAAAAATAAATGTTAGTCTTTAAGTGCCACACGACTCCTTGGATTTTTTGCCCAACTTTGCTTGCCAGTGTAGGAGAGTAGGGAATGGGTGTGCCAGGCCTCGGTTCCACTCCTCCCCAGGCCCTAGACTTGAATAGTCTTTGCACCTATGGTCCCTGTTTGTGCCTACCTGATGCACAAGAGGACAAAAAGATTCCTTGCACTTACTTCCTTGCATTCCTCTCCTGGACAGCTCACAATTAAGTGCTGTGCATTTTCCACAAAGTTGCTCAGTGGTGTCAGTGAATTTGCCTCTATCATTTCTTTTTAGAGTGACAGGTACCAGCCAGTACCTTTGCTCTGCTCACTATCTTCTTTTCTCCCCTTGCTATTCACATTTGCCATCACAATTCACCTTCTGTTCTTCAGTTCTATTCCTGGGCAGTAGACCAGATTCTGCTCTGTTACACCCCTGTAAATCCAAGATAATAAAAGTCTATGGAATTATTCTGGTTTTCCACAGGTGATACTGAGACCAGAATACTTCCTAAGTTGTATTTGCTAAATCAGTAATGCCTTTGTGGCGTTTTTCAGGGATATCCCTGAAGTTTATTTAGTTGACTGTTCCCAGGTATCTATAAATAAATGTAAAAATTGTTATGGAATACATACGCGTGAAATTGGAATGACTGAGGAAACCTGAAAATTGTATGACAAAGGCCTCATGAGATCTGTACAGATTACACATAGATGTGAAGCACTCATCTTAAACAAAAATCTCTTGTGTTTTTCTTTTAACAGAGTTTGTGTGTGGAAATGAATTTATAAACAATATAGACAGAAATGGTTTGTATCTCTCTATATAGATTTTCTGATGAAACATGAAGTTTGTTGTCATGTTTTTGTGTCAAACACTGGTTTGCATGGCAACTCTGTTGGTCTGCATATGAAATACATTTTGTGTTTCAAGTAGAGTAGAAATAAATCAAATAAAATGCCATGCTGGTCAGGATTTAAAATGTACTTCATTGCCAAAAGCACATTTGTTTGTGTAACAGTTTCTACTAAAACACTTGTGGATAATCAAGTAATTCATCTGCACCCAAAAAACTCACCGGTGTTCTCAAGTCTAATTAGTCCTTGTAAAAATACAAAACTTGTCTTTGGAATGAAAAGCTACACATTTATACCAATAAGTGAGTAAAATATGTCAGTGAAGCTTTCTTTTAAAGTTTCTGGCAAAAAAAAAGTTTTGCTTCAACTGCCTTTTTTTATGAGTTGTATCATTATGAGCATCTGTACTAAGTTCAAGCCTGCACTGTGTGAGTAGCTGTGTATTTATTGTATTTGATAAAGTATGTCTTCCACTCTCAAATCTATTTCTGTATCAAGAATTCTGTGTTCTCTGACCTTACACTATTTTGAACTTGTAGTATTCTGGACAATGTATAGGATACTGTTGCTAGTTGGGCTACTGTGAGTTTGATTTTTTTTTTAATGGCTTTACATACCAAACAGTGAGCTGTGATGGCTGGCAGATTCCTCCAGTGAGAAAAGCAGCTTGGAATCAAATTATAGCAATGAGAAAAAAATATCTTTCCCCACCTGTGCCCCATCTTCAACCACAACTGATAAAGGACTAAATTTAATCTATAAATTCAGTATGCGTCAATTCTATATCATTTAGCATTCTGCAGAGCGACTCACAAATTTGCCCTGATTTCACTTTCATTTGAATGGCTCTTGATTTACTTTGGTACAAATGAAAGGAAGGATTAGATCCAACCTTTATAATTATAGTAATGAATGGAAACACCATAATCATTTATCACTGGAACTTCCCTGAATAAATTACATTTTAGGTCTGGGTGGCCAGTCTTCGTAGAGGGGTAAGAGATGAATTCTGATTAACTGCACATCACCTGTGCCAAGAGACTTGCCATAATGCAACCATTGTATCCTGTTATCGTAGGCAACCATTTCCTGGGAATACACGTATTCTGATGCCTTCCTGCAACACATTTGCCAGCCCTCTCAATGGATGACATGAAGCAGGCAGTGAAATAAGTAGGGACTCTCAATTGTGTGTTACCTGCACAACCTGGTGGCTGCTCAGACCCTATGTCTGGGAATATTGGCAGTAGGTGTTGTGCTCATCTGAGTACAGTCATACTGGTTTTAAAGTGCAATATGGAGGTGGTGTTGGAGAAATTTTGGTCTGGGGGGCAGACAGGACTGAGACTATGAAATATAGGACCTAATTCCACAGACTCCAACAAACTCCCATTAACTTGGTAGACAGCCTATTACATCCTTTAACATTAAGGGCCAGTGAATCTGGGATCAGCAGCCCCGTCAATTGTCAGATCAAGCTGGGAAAGGCCCAGGTGATCTTTATAAAGGGCTATGAGAGAGGAGCTACGGGTGTGAGATGGGCTTATGCAATAAGCCTTCAATTGAAGAGATGGGGATGTCCTTCCTGGCACACTGAGAGTACCAAAAGAAGTCCCTAGGGCCAGTAGCCCAGGGTGGGCAGAGGAATTGTATTTGTTCTTATGTTTTTCCTAAATTTTATATTTGAAGAATAAAACTGTGTCGAAGGAGGAGTGAGCATAGCTTAGAGTACGTCCTGAGAAGGTTGAGAGAGTCAGCCTGAAGTCATCCCAGGTATGCAGCACTGCTTCACACCCTTTGAGTGCTGCAACAAACTCCTCTGCCCCCTGCATGCCCTGCCAACAGCAGGGGCATGCCCTCATCACCTCACTGCCCCTCAGGGATATCCTATGCCCTAAGAGTGCACAGATGGAGCAGTCCTCTGTGCTCAGGAGAAGCCAGGGACTGCAACAGTGCTTTGTTGCTGCCCAGGAGCTGGGGCTAAGGAGGTTCCTTATGTCCATCATATCTCCTCCCTATGGTGTACCTGTAGAGTCACAAGGGTACAATCTGCCCTGCAATGATCATTTTCTGCAGTCTTGTAGATCAACACCAGGTTATGTGGCTATCTTTCAGTGGCATGTAGTTGGCTTACGTTGTGGCTTACAGTGTGGCTTACATTGGCTTTTGGTGAAGTGTCACAGTATAAATATATATATGATATCATGCGTTGTGTACCACCCAAAACAAAGATGGAATTCTCTGCCTAGGCCCCATTCCTATCATTAAGGGCTGTGTTTTGTTCCTTTGTCCTACTCATTTTCTGTTAGCCGTAGTAGTTTTGAGTTTCTGCAACTGTAGTATCCTTAAAGGGTCATCACATTTCAAGATGGAAAGGATCATAAGATCCTATGCTCTGCCTTCCAGGCCACTGTCTTTCACCCACTTACCCCACTATAGATCACAGCAACTTGTTTGGCTAACACAGACCTTATAGGACAGTAAAGGATCTGAAGACCTGGACAGAGGGAAAATCTATCACTTCCCTTAGTCATTTGTTCCAATGGCTTATTCACCCTCACTGTTAAAAGCAGGTGCCTCATTTCCAATGTGCATTTGTCCAGCATTGGCTTCTTGTTCTCTCTTTGTCTGCTAAATGGACAACTACTTTAGTTCCTGGTATTTTCTCCTCATGAGGGTATATGAAGTTCATGGCATGCACACCACTACTAAGCTCATCTCTTGGTGTGAGTATGAGCAAGAACTGGGTCTTGCTTTGCCTTTAGAACTTGTAGCTCACTACCAGCTGAAATAGATAGGTTTGGGATGGCACATAGATGAAGGAGATGTAACTTGTGCCTCTACAGACCAAGGCAGCTCTTGTATTACAGCCTCTGTGGTCACTGAGGCAGCAGAGAATCAGTGGCATGCGGGATCTAGCCCAGCCCACCCCTGCAAATATCCCAATGTGCCCTTTTGCTGCAAGGCATCTGCATGTGACAGAGATCCCCTGAGACACCAGGGGTCACTGGGAGGAGGCACAGGAATGCTTTTGCTTATATAGAAGAACCAGATGGCGATACATAATCGGACCCTTTGATAAAAAGATTACAATCACATACCACACTGACTTTTTTGTCTGTGTCCAGCACCTTACAGCATCCTCTAGCCTGCCAATGAATTGATCCCATTGTTCAGAGTTTCCTTTTGTTTGTTAGTCTTCAATTTAAACTAGCTCTTGGTTTCTGTGTGTGTGGAGGTGGGAGTAGGATATTTGAAATCTTACTTAGAAGTATGAGATAATCCCTTTTACCAATATACTACTTAGGATCCAAGACATCAATAAAACCTTAACAATGGGAAGAGATGCTGCAGGTAGCACCTATTAAAAATGATCATTTGTGCCACTGTTTGACAAAGGAAATTGTGATAAACCCTTGGAAACACCATTTGTTCCAGCTCAGTTCCCAGGGGATCCTCCCACTAGAGAGAAGGGGTGCAGGGAATTTTCTTGACCCTTGGTCAGTTGAGGTCCAGAAGGAATCCAGAGTTCAGTCTGCAAGAGAAAGCCCAGTGCATCCACACTTGTCACTAGGTCAGTTGGTCCATGGCAGTCTCATGTGCTGTAGATTTACATCCCAGCTTTCTATTTACTACGTCTCCTTCTGGACAACACCTTAGGGCAAAACTTTTCTTGAAATAAACTGGAGCTTTGCCTGAGAGCTGTGTAAGAACTGTGCATTGTAAGTCTCACAGCACACTGTGAATATTCCTATGTCCAGATAGGGAAGCTGGGGGCACAGGGAGGTTAAATGATTTGCCCAAGGCCATGTGTGTGTATCAGAAGCAGAAACATGACTAGTGCCCCAGACTACCATTCCCTGTTCTAATCAATAGAACTCATGGTGGGGGGGGGGGCAGAATCTTCTCTCATTTAAATAGGAGGAATTCCACAGAAGTCAGTGGAATTACATTGGTATAAAACTGCTGTACGAGATAGGAGGACAAGACCCGCTGGCTCTCAGTAAGATCTATTAACTAAATCCTTGTTTTCTAAAGTAGTCTAATTATTTAAAAAAAGAAAGAAAAAAAAGTCTGTATCATTTGAGTAAATGTTTTAATTGAAATACCAGAAGCCCAAAGTCTTTGGGGTTAGCACCTCACATGGTTGTATTTTGAGGATGTGATGGTTCTAATTTCCAGTCAGGTTGAAGAGAAACTGAAATGAGCAACTTGAACTGGACTAACTGCCTGTGCTGCTGTCTGTTCTGGAATCAGTGGCTGGGTGAGAGCTTGCAAGTTGCAACTCACCCCAGAGATTTAGAAAGGGATTTCTCAGCACCTGTTTCTTTCTGTCATGTAAACATACTGCAATTCCTTAATACATATGGTAGTAATATTTCACAAACTTACAATGAGCTAGTGAAAGCTACAAGCATGTTAGAAAATGAACAACGCTAGCTTTCTCTGACCAGTGTCACTCAAGTGATTTCAGTGAAGTCCAGTAATGTTCTACTGTACAAAACTGGTGTGAGTAAGATGAGAATCAGGGACTAAATATCAATATTCAAGGTAAAATTTCCAGTGTTGGGGGACCATCTATGCATATAAAGAAGTCTTTAGGGTTTGTTTCCAGTTCAGAAAATGGGTGAGAATATTTGATAGCTCCAATAGTATTACCTGGAACAGAAATTTACAGATGCAGGGGAAGTCAGCAGCATCCATAGCACAAAAGCAAGAATAACGGATGAAAGTGAGCATGGTCAATGGAGGAATGTCACACTTTTGAAAGCCAGCATCTTAAAGTGGGCAACACAAAGTGAAAAATAACGACTCACCTGATTTTTCATTCATACTGAGCCTTTCCAGAAGCTCAGAAAATTTCATCTAATTCCCCCCCCCCCCCCCCCCAGCTTCAAATCTCTGTCTCTGTTACCTGATTCTGGCTGAGACTTGAAGCAGTAGTGCTGAAATAAATTATAAACATAATGGCTTCATTCTGCTCTGGCCACCAACAAATGGTCACCGATTATATGATGTCAAGGGGTAACTGGCTAATTTAGTGCTGCCTGAGAGTTCTCCATCTTCAAAGCATCTGACAAAGTGGGATTTTCTCCCATGAAAGCTCATGCAATAAATAAATGTGTTAATCTTTAATAGTGCCACAGGACTCCTTACAGATTTTGTTATGCTATGCAGAAAGAGAGAGCCTGCAACAGAGACAATGATGTGCCCTAATCTTTAACATTACTAGCAAACAAACATACTGACCCAAACTGAGCTGTATATCAACAACTGACTAGCACAGGCAAAATCAAGGCTTTAATTTCCATTTCTCTTAGGCTGTTAACAGATGATATGGCCAAAGAGTAAAAATTCTAACTCTGTTGTGCACTATCACACTACTCAACTTCAGCATGTCTGCTGATTGCTGTTTTGTTTGCCTGTTCGGCAGAATGTAATGCGATCTTTCATATTCTGACATCATATTTTCTCTTCCTTCCTCTGTGCTCTGATTATGACTCCTGCCAGCTGGTCACCCTCTTCTCTCAAGAAACCCAAAATGCCATAGGGACATGGAATCTTGTTAGGACAGAATTTTGGAGCATACGTGTAACGTTGCCAACCAGAGGTAAAGAACAGAACAACCCTCTTTCAATCCCATTACTTCCTATTTTTCTTTTTGCAGTAGGATGGGATGAAAGATGCTGTGCAGGACTATCAGTACAGTCAGCTGATGATTTAACAATATCATTCAAGAGATGTGAGCCAGTCACATTCACAGCTGCTATACAGCCTAACCTGAAAGGATTCTGAAACCAAATAAAGCTTATGCATGGCTGCATCTGGTACTCGCACCTAAAGATATGTGTGTGCTGACCTTTCATATTGCTAGATCCAAAGTGGGTAGTGAAAAATCACTCTGCTGTTTAGTGCTACAAGGAGTTTGGTATGACTCATCCTTTGAAAGCACATTTTGGTTGCCACATCAGGGTTTGGAGTGAGAAAAATATATTACTTAGACAGAAATAAAAGTGTCTAATGAAAACTGCGGTCTAACTGATAAAGAGAGTTCCATTTCATGTTTTCTCATGTGTTTTGGGACTCTGCAGCCTAAAATCATGAACGTTATGGAAGGAACTACTGAGTCATTTAGCCCACTTCTTTGTCAATGACAGTTAATTTCTTCTCTCATCTGAGTGGGGTGAAAGAGCATCATCCCTCACCAAATACTTTTGACCCAATTTTCTGGTATCCCTGGAGCCAGGTCTGGAACTGGAATGACCTGTGGTGGTCTGAGCCATATAGGGTTGGGCCAAAGAGCTGATCTATAATTAGTAGCCTTATTTCTCCACATTGGAATGCAGCTCTGTAGGGAGGCCAAACTCTTGTTGACAGTCACCAGTTCACCCTGGTCCCCCACAGAACCCAATGCCATAGCTCCCATTATAGCATTTCCAATACCAGCAGAGATCCCCATGGCTCCTCTTGGTTCCATTTGCTGCTTTGTGTCCCCTGCCCCCTGCTTCCCCAAAGATGCAAGAAGTCATTTAGCCAAATTTGAAACCCTCCCACTACTTCCTCTCCATTACTGCTCCTACTAGAGGACAGAGGAGGGAACCTCTCCATCTGTTTAATATCAGGTTTGGAGAATCACAAAATTTGCAATCTCTTTATGAAAATTCAAAGGGCCCGGTTCTTCCAACCCTTAACCACACTGAGTGATGCATTACTTAATCAGTGAAGCTATTTAAGGTTCAATGGAGTAAGGCACTATTATCCAGTATGAAGCTGGAAGATGAGGATCCAAATTTCTGTAAAATATTTCGAGTGCCCTCTTGAATTTTATCTCCATGCGGTTCCTCTTTCTCTTCCCATTGGAAGGACAAATGTCTGTTTGAAATTGCTCAATGTACATTTTAGAGAAGAGCAAAAATGGGGTGAGGGTGTGAAGGAGGTTATTCTGGAACCATTACCAATTCTTAAAGTAAGATAACATAAGGAAATACACTGGGTATGATTCTGATTTCTCTTATGCTGATATAAATCAGAGGTAACTACACTTCAGCCAGCATAAAACTGGTGTGTCCTTATGACATTAACTGTGGTTTATCTAGACTAAAGTAGGTTAAAGAACAACAGGGCAGAGGGATTGCCCAGTGCCACAGTAAATAAACAGCTCCAGGTGACAGCTGGACATGGGCTGTGTTGTCCTGTGCACAGAACAGCCAAAACAGTTTATTTTTCTTTGTTAAATGGATTTCCTTAATAACCTCCATGATGACCAGCCCCTCTGCAGGTCAGTGGCTCTTCTTGCGGGAAGCAGGGTTAGGGAAGGATATTAAACCAGTCAGGATGTCTTCTGGGATACCTGTCAGTTTAAATTGTCTGCCCTTTTGCCTAGCCCTAAACCTCCCCTGTCTCAGTCAATTTGTTTGAGTCTTTGTAAGGCTTTGCATATTCAGAGCTCTTCCAGAGAGAAAAACTAATTGAACAAAGTTGGCAGAACACTTTACTTAAGGGTAAGTAAACTTGGAGAAGAAATATATCTGCCTCTGCATATATTTTGCTACATTGTTGAATCATATTGTTTCTTTAGCTGTCTTTTGCTGAACATGTTCATGCCTACAGCACCCCTTTATCTTCTTTATCTGTGCATTTGACTGGCTATTGCAGACTGAGATCTGTGAAAAGTAATTAAATTAAATCTTTTTTCCTAATTGGATTGAGTCTGTGCAGTCATTGTCCATTTAACTTCAGGCTCCACAAAGTAGTCTGGATTTTGAGTCTGTTTGTAGTTTCGTTAACAAAATTATGTTTCTTTTTAGTGAGTTCCTGGTTTTTTGCTCACTCCAGTGGGTCCTTATTTCTCATGGGCAGTATTTTGAGCAGAGATGTTTCCTAGGAGCACTGTCTCCTTTGTGGTTTTTGTAGCTCTCTTCCAAGGCTTCGTCCCATTACTTTGACTATAACTATGCTTTACCTTAATCGGGTCTTGAAGTGTCTTGCCAGTTCAATTGAACCACAGCCAGCAGCCTAGCAGATGTGCCCAGTAGTTCTCACACTTGGGAATGCTTGTATTGCTATTTCTGCTTTGCTTTCTCTTCTTTGCGAGAGTTGGTTTCTTTCCCAAGGGAACCGCTGGCAGTGATTCTCCACCGTAACCTAATGAAAATCAGTGACTTATCCTTAAAAACAGCAGGAATAGTAGAGCTAAATAGAGATAATTAAAGTAAAATGTGGTAAAATATCACTAGATGGACAAGAGCCTCCTGTTATTCAGACTGGTAAGGATCTTCCATTCAGCTCTAGTCTCACTCAGGTCTGACCCAGCATTTTGCACTGCCCTGTGAAGACTACTATGCCACAGTCTTCAAATCTGAGGAACTGTCCCAAGCCGAGGTAGCAATAGAAGTGGTTTTGCAACAAATTGATAAATTAAACAATAATAAGTCACCAGGACCAGATGGTATCCAGAAGGAACTTAGATGTGAAGTTGTAGACCTACTAAATGTAGTATAATAACCTATCATTTAAATCAGCTTTTTTTAATCATATGATTGGAGGTTAGCTAATATGCTATCAATTTTTTTTAAAAAGGCTTGGTAGGCAATCCTGGCAGTTACAGGCTATTAAGCATAATTTCAGTATCTGGCAAGCTGGTTGAAACTACAGTAAAGAACAGAAATATCAGACAGGCAAACATGATGTGTTGGAAGAGTCATTTTGGTTTCTGTAAAGGGAAATTACGCCTCAACATCTACTAGAATTCTTTGAGAGGTGTCAACAAACATGAGAACAAGGATGATCCAGTGGATAAAGTGTACTTAGATCTTCAGAAAGCCTTTGACAAGGTCCCTCACCAAAGATTCTTAAGCAACATAAGCTGTCATGAGATGAGGGAAGATCGGTAACTGATTAAAAGATAGGAAACAAAGAGCAGGAATAAATGATCAGTTTTCAAAGTTAAGAGGGGTAAATAGTGGTTTCCCCCACGGGTCTGTATTGGGACCGGTACTGTTCAACCTATTTATAAATGGTCAGGAAAAAGGGATCAAAAGTGAGGTGGTGAAATTGGCAGATGATACCAGATTTTACGAGCGGTAATAAGAAAATGGAAGGGGGGGTGTCACCCCTGGAACTTTATTTTATTTTTTTGTTGTTGTTGTTAAAAAAAACAATAACTGGAAAACTTCAGCCAGAAACTGAACATTTCAGTTCAGAAAATTCAGTTCATACTCTTATGGAAGTTGTAGTTTGGATGCTTTGTGCCTTTGTTCTCTTCTAGGAACAGGACAGCCTATCTGCATGACATCAGTTTTCAGGCATGTGGCTTTTCTCAACAAATCAATGTTTTCTATAGAAAGCAAATACCTTCAGCAAAACATTTATTTAGTCAAAAGGCAAATTCGTCATAGAAAAACAGCTGTGATGATGATGGTCCTAACTTTTAACTTAGGTGTAAGAAAAATAGAACTCAAGTCTTCTGTTTCCAGTCAGAAATCCACAAGCAAAATGACTCAAATTATGGGTGGAAGAATTGTAGTGGGGGCAAATGCTGCTGTTGTTGGTGCCCATGCAGTCACACTGGGTTTGCACTGGTGTAAATGGGAATAGAATGTTCCCCACGGATCATCATGACAAATGAGATCCTTGTACCTTAGCTGACTGACTGTCTGGAAGATGAGTAATTAATGAAGTTATAGACCAAGTGACTATTTATATTGAGAGGACAGATGCATACTTAGGAATACACCCAGGCACAAAGTTATGATCCAAATCCAAACTTCCTGAAAAGTTCAAGATTGTTCACGAGTGCCAGGTTCATTTAACCAGTGTGGGTGGAAGGGAGCAGTCACAAAGATTGGAGGCTAATGGCTAGACCAAAGCAGTTGGTAAAATAGATTAAATGTAAAGTTTGACAAGAAAGGTTGTTCCTGTTTTGTTTTAAGATTAGTTATAAAGCTCTTTTAATCATGCAGGCTAAGATAGAGGGGTCTGTATTATGGACCTACTATTATTGTTAAGAGAAACTACATACTCAAGGTATGAACACAAAAAAGTCCCACCTGAAAACACTGCAGTGACAATTATGAGCACTGCAATCCATAGTGCCATGACTGAAGCACCTTCAAAATACAGAAAATGCAAGAAGCTAAATATCCGTGGAGTTGAAGCAATGACATGCAGTGTTGCATTCAGTAACTGTTAAGTGTATAGAGCATGATCTCAGAAGGAAGAATTTTATCAGACATATAGAACAGTTTCTAGTCCTAACCAAATTACTCTGCCTGAACAATGTAATTAATGTCTTCTTGTCAGTGGATGGTTTGATTTTTTTCCTAAAATCTTCTTTTGACAAACTTTCAGATTTCCTGGTTTCTGAATCTTATGGGTTTCCTTTGCCAGGCAGAAATTGGCTCAATATGTCAAAGAAATATGCACAGTAATATACCAGATGAAGATACTAATATGTCATCTGATGTGGGAGAAACCTCTTTTCCAACAAAGATGAAATAATGAAAACTGAATAAATATAAGTGTAGCCTGGTCCATGCTGCTGTTCTGAGTTGAAGTGCGACATGCTAGTTACACTAATGTGCTTGTGTCTGTTCCGTGCAATGTCCTAACAATGCTATGTTGACAGAGAGTGTCTCCCATCAATTCTGCCTTCTGCCTTTCAAGAAGGTGGACTAAGTCAGCCAACAGCAGAGCCCTCTCCCATCAATGGAGCATGTCTACAACATCGACCTGCTCAGTGAGGGCTGCTACATCAATGCTTGTCATTGTGGCAGTGTAGACGTGTCCTAAGACTGCCTGAAAATGTTGACTTCCCTGGGAGAAAGGGCCAAGGAATGTAATCTGGCTCCTGGAATCCTTGTTTTGTAATTTATCACCAACCTTCGGCTTGGTGTGAACCGTACAGCCAGGTATGATTGTTAATGCAAGGCAGCACTTTGTGATTCACTTTAGTAGCACCTCAGCAAAGCAAAGATGAAAATGTCTGGTGTAATGTCAATTAACTATAAAAGGCCTCTGCATTGTTGCCTTCATAATTTCTTTTTAAGAACCCTTGTTAGCAGTATAATTAATAGTCATTGCAGTCTTCAACAAATCTGCCTTCCTCCCTTCCCCCACATACCTTTTTTTGTCTTTCAACTGCCAAAATGAGGTATGATTAAGGCTCTTCACTGGCTAGGTCCCTTCCTTTCATGGTGTCCTTGTTCTTCTCCAGGTCTTAATATTTATCTAGTTAGCTGTAGCAGAAAATAAAAAGTCACTGACTTAGAATTAATTGAAAATAATGGTACTATATTTTGATTTGTCACACTTATGGACCAGAGCAGTCCTTCCTGGATTTAACCACTTCCATGCTTCCTCATAACTATACAGACAGCAGGGAACAAACTGAACTATTTGTGCTGCTACGTGCATTCAACGCATCACTACCAAAGTGCCAATAGCCTCCTAGAAAGGTCCCACTTAATTAAGAGGAGGCTGCTGCATAGGAATAGAGCAGTGAAAGTATAAAAAAACCAAAATGAAACAGGATTTAGGAACATCTGTGCTAATTTGAAACAGTTCACAATTGGCCTGCAGCATACTGTACTTGCGTGTATTTCAAACGCTGAAAAAGTTAAAAGTTTGGAGCTTTGCTTTGTATTACTAAATGGGGGATCAGACTGAATGATGAAGGAAGAGTGTTCGTTCTTTTTTTGATAGATGCAAGGAATCCCAGTGCACCTGAGAGCCATTATAACTTTATGAAAAGAGGTCGGAAGAAAAAATAAAAGCTAAATTCTCTCAGATCTTTCCTTAAAGTATGTGATAAATGATTAAGGCACATTGAGAACTTTAGCAGTATCTAAATGGAATTTCTCTCTGCAAGAGTTCATTATAAAATGAACCTACAGCTTTAATGATAATGGGAAGGCATTATTTATGTAGACAGGCCCAGCAGTTTCTGAAGAGGAGTTAATGTTGTGATACTAGTCATAAAGCCCTGCCTGCTTGCTGTACATTATTTGGTATTAATTTTAGTGAGGAATAATTAGCAAAGGAATATTTGGATTTATCATTTGCAAAGGCATTTTAAAATAACATATAAATCCAGAAAGTATCCTTCTCTCATCACTGAACTGAAAATAAGATAGACTTTTTCCTCCTGATAAGCCCATGATATGTGTGGGAATCTTGAAGGCTAACAACATACTGCTGTTCTGAAGAATCAAAAAAGACAAATATTTACAACAGCAGTATATGACAGCAACTTCCATGTGTATGGTAAGAAAGACTATAAAATTTAGGGGTGGTTTTCTAAGACCAAGAATGTAGCATGGTTCATATTGCTTGGTACCAAATTCTGGCTGAATTCTTAAAGAAGTAAAATTACAGTTCTAAAATGGAAAACTATTTAGTTTAATATTGCTCAGTATAATTTTGATCTACATGACTGAGGAATATTTTTTTAAATTCCAGTGCTAATTTCTTCAGTCTTTCAGCTCCAAGATTAGTGACCTGTATATGCAGTGTGTATTCTTGTATACTTGGGGTCTCTGTGGACTTAGCCCTCCTCCTGGATTCCCAGAGACCTGTGGTTCTGGAAATGTACTCTTTCAATGTCTCCAGCCAAGAGAATGAGTCTTTCCTCTTCCCTATGGAATTTTATGTTGTACTCCATACTTTTATCACCTCAAAGATTTGGTGTAATTGCCTTCACTTAGTGATACCTTTGAAGATTATATGGGAGTATCAGTGCAGGCCAATTCACCGTTTGGTCATGGTAGACCAATAAAAGCATATAACGCCTATGGTTCACACTGCATTTACTATCAGTTCTCTTACAAGTAAACTCTAGGTGTTTTCAGTTTTATTTGCAACCTAAAGATCTCTTAAGTGGTTGCAACCATGTTATTTCAGAGATTGCCTCTCTTCTGATGACCCTTGCTTTTAGCAAGAATTCTTCAGAAACTCATGGGAGCTGGTGAAAGGCATTTCTGATGCTTTTTGAAGCTTCAGAATTTGCTTCTAGGAGAAACTTGTTGATTTCTGAATCTGATTATGATTAAGCAAGTTAAAGGACTTGTCTCTTTGACAAAGTTCTTTTACTAAATGCAAGTTTTGTTTTTGTTATTTTTCCCAGCAGTAAATATAGCTTGAAAGCCCTAAGGTGCCAGTGTAACAATAAGTTTCGAGGAAAACATTGGCCACCTTGTGTCCACCAACATACAACGCTGCCAGATGAGAAGTGCTTATTGTTTAGATTTAGCTGTAGGAAGATAGCAGACCCCAGTGAGTTAACTAAAGAATTTCTTTCTCCTTTACTTTGAGTTAATCTAATGCAACATAAAGGTTTTGAGATGAATAAGCACTTATAATACTAAAAGTAGACCTGGTTGAGTAATCAGTCGTAAATAGTTGTTTTAGTCTGTTTTGGCCTACAAAGGTCTACAAGTGGCTAACCATTTCCCAGACTTATTTCTGGTTCTAAATCAGTGGTTCTCCAGCTATGGTCCACAAACAGCAGCTGCTCATGTGGTTCTGGCTTTCACCCTTTTTTCCAACTGTTTCTACAGGCTTCCAGGAACTGGACACCCATGGTAGAAGCAGCAACAGACAAGGAGGTGTGGCCAGCATAGATGTCCATACTGGGCATGCTGCTATGTAACAGGATAAAAACAGGAAATAAGAGCTGTTCTTTGAGAAGGGTGGACTTGGAATTACAAGTCACCAGCAAAAGAAACATATCTAGGGGAGATGGAGTGAGACTGATGGACACTCTTTGCAGGGAAAGATAAAGGCCAGGTAGTAGAGTCACTAGAGGAAAGGGGAGATTACAAGTGTGGAAGCATGAGCAATGGGAGAAGAGAATCAGGCATGCTCAAGGGAAAAGGAGAAGATTGCAAATTCCTGATTCTACAAGTCTGAGGTGCATGTGAGGTTTGTCCCTTAGAGGGGTGATGGCTATATGAACAGCACAAGTTATGGAGGTTTCCCCTTAGAGTGATGGTGCCTATATCCACAACTTTTAGTAATGTCATGTGCTCTGCTGCAGACTGCAAATGTGAAAATGTGCACCAGAACAAAGATGAGTTCCAAAGAGGCAGCCATGTCAGTCTAGTTCAGCAAAGCAAACAAAGAGTTCTGTGACACTTTTAAAGACTAACATTTATTTTTCACATGAGCTTTCATGGGCAAAATCCCACTTCATCAGGTGCCAGAGTGGGAAAAACTTGCATTGAAAAAAAATTTTATATGCAAATTTGGCACCATCAACCTTGGTCTGAATAAAGACTTGAACTGGCTTTCCCACTACAAAACAGTAGACTTTAAAATGCCACAGGACTCCTTTGTTTTTCATTGCTAACAGTGATTCTCACCTCTCTCAGCCTCACCACTCTCTGATATGTTGTGTTTGAATCTATACAACTTGTTTGATTTGCTTATTTAATTGGAGCTGATGCAGTGAAATGTAATCACAGGATTTATCTTTCCCTCCCATACTATGTTTTCTTTTTCCAATGTTAGTTTTTTACACTCTGGCATCTGACAAAGTAGTAAGTTGACCACGAAAGCTCGTGGGAAAAAAAAAAAGATGGTTGTTCAAGGCTTTCTGGACGCTACCCTTTTCGCAGGTAATGCCTCACAAATGAAACACTTTCTTCAGCATGGACCTAGTGCATAATTTTATTACTTTTTCTTTTTACTTTTGGGGAGTAATGTTTAATTCTGACTGTTTATGAAACCAATGTGTGCTTTCTGTCTGTTATGCAACCTGCAGCACTGAAACTCACCACCATGTTAGCAGTTGTTGATAATGTCTGGAAATGGATAAATGAGTACTGATGATTCACTGAGGAAGGTGATATGATTCATTGTCCAAGCTATATATGAGGGATGTGGAATCTGTTTCTGATGGCAAAAGAGGTGGGTTGAGCAGTCCTGAGAGAAGAACGCTAGGAGCAGTCACCTTAGGAAGAAAGTATGAGTAAGATTTGTTGTTTTGTAGTCTTCCTTTATTAATAAAATCCCTGTCAATGGGTCAAGTTACTTTACATCCCATTTGAACTATATTTATAAAACAGGTCCATCATTTGTCATAAGGACAATCCCTCTCACTCAAAATTCAGAGGTCTGTCATTTTACTAGAAGAAAAGAAATATCCTTATTTATTGTCATCAAGTGGTTTGATCATGGGATAGGGAGTCAGGACTCTGGTTGTTGTTATTCTTTACTATCTATGTTGGAGCATTTTGTACCTATATTTATCAGTCTGTAAAATGTATATTACATTGATGTACCTCACAACGGTGCTTTGAGACTCAGGGGGTTTTAAAGTGCAGTGTGATCTTTAGATGAAGGGAAATAGAGAAGCATCAAGGATGCTTGTTCAATGTTAGGATAAACAACAAATCAAAGACTTGCCTTAAGGCTGTGCACTTCTGGCTGCAAGTGAGGGCCAGAGCCAGTAAATGTATTGGCCCCCTCCCAATGTAAGTAAAGAAGTACCTGTGAAAAGTGATATTAATTGTGTTGTGATCCCAGATTTATTCTGTCCCTGAAATCCATTTGCTTCCCTGTATGTAGAAAAAAAGTGTTGTCTGAAGTGGATTAAACCAGGCCATAGCTTTTTATGCTGCTCCCAGAAGTGCCTTCAGTCCCAGACAAGCAATGAGTGAGATGCCTCCCAAATAGTAGCTGTCATCTTCAGCACTTAGCCAAATGGTCAGCTGTAGTGATTATTCATCATTGTGGTCCATTCCTGTGTGGCCACAATGGGCTTGATGGGCTGAAAGGCCATCATCGGAACAGACTTGATGCGCTCAGTAGTCTGTTGCTAGGTTGTTTCAATACCTTCTTTCATGGCACTGCAATGTATGATCATCTCCTGGTATGGCATGATAATTCATAATTCAGATTCCTCTTAATCCTCTAGATGTGAAAGAAGAAAAGTTATTAACAGACTCTGCTTCCCTAATATCATGAGACTGCAACAAGCTGGGAAGAACAATTCTTGTGTTCACCTGCCTCTTCTCTCTTAATACCAGCCAAAGAGACATCTGCTGTTTTCAATTTATGCCACTTCACCCTTCCCGTGAACAATCTGCTACCCATCCCATTCTTCTTCTGAAGGTTGTGGGGGGGATATGGACAGTCAGTCCCAGGGCAATCTGTTGGTCAAATATTGTTGTCACCCAGCGGATGCTAGGAACCATCCTCCCTTGCATATTCTTCCAATGGCAAGATAGAGGAAGAGCCTCTGACATACTTACTTTGAGAATAATGCCCTACAACTGTTCCACTTTAAATTATGCCGCTCATCCCAGAGAAGGGTTCTGGACCAAAGGCCAGTAGTGTTTGCTCTGATGTTACAGCAAGAAAGAATAACTCCTCTTTCCAGTTATGTGTACTCTGGTGCCTTTTTTCCCTAAGAACTTAATCCATCATATTAAATTAAGTCAAATAATCCTCTTGTCAGTATCACAATAATTAGCTTAGCTTATTAAAAAGAACACATTAAGAAAAAGAATAGTTTAAAACATAACAGAACTGTTCTGTCCCACTATTATTTTTAATGAGCTACATGGTGTTGGATTTAAAATTCCAATTAATAGGCAAAACAGAGTACAGAAATTACCAATTTTAATTTTAAACTATATTTACTTTTACTAATGCTGCTGATTAAACTTCCATAGCTATTAGTATTAATTGGCCTAAAAGCAGACAAAAATAGATGTTTTAATCCACCCATAAAAATAAAGAAAATTTATAGGAACACTTAAAAATTCCTTTTTCTCAAACCATCGGACCTGCAGAAGGAAATCAATCATACCCAAGTCTTGAGGGCCTGTCTTTCTATCTGATAGTCCCTCCCTGGATCTGTTTGCAGAACCTTTTCAACAGGCCAAGTTCTGTGCTGATCCACCCACCTGCATCCTCACTGAGCTCACCAAGTGCAGAAATTAACCCAAAGAGAGAGGGAACACGTGGAAACAGTGACCTTTAGTCGACAATATCCTTGTGTATCTGCTATGATGTCTTGCACAGGTCTTAAGTCAGCTAATAGGTTACTTTGTAAGAAGCAATTAGCTGTATTCCTATACTCAAAGGCAAAAATCCATCAGCCAAATACTTTGATGTGAAAATAAATATAAACTAAATAACATTGAAAAGGCTACTGGTAAGTAAAATGTACAGTTAGCATTATCTCCTATGAGTCAAACCCTGCTCTCCTTGCACATAGGCCTTGTCTATGCTGCGGATCTCAGCTATTAGTGTAGCTACACCAGCACAACCCTCAAAGCGGCCATCATGGTTTAAATCAGCTTTGTCTGTTTGCCAGTGCAACTTTTCTTGCTGTAAATAGGGCAGTTCCCATCAAAGCCTGACTGTAGGACTTGGCAGGAATGATGTAGTGTCCATTTAGAAACGTCAGTATCTTCCCCACCTTCAGTAATATCTCTTATTTTTCACCCGGTAAACAATGTTTTGTTTACTGTACTATTGCAAATCATTTATATTATGACAGCTCCTTAAAGTACCTTCTTCTAGATGATGGTCTTATTGTGCTGTGTACAAACACAGATGAAGCAACCATCCTTTCCTTCTGTCCTTTTTGAAAGGGTGTGGTACAAACAGGGCTGATTTTTAACAAGTATGCAAGGCATACATTGCTCAATATCTTGGTTTATCCCCTAGCAACAGCTAATGATGCCTTCAAGAATGTTGGCACTATAAGTGTGTCCCTTTAACAGCATATGACTAAAGCCCACAAATGAAAGGAGCTTAACATGGCTATCAAATGAGTTTGATCCTGCAGATGGGGGCAAAATTCCTACTGAAGTCTGGGAAGACTGGCAAAATTGGAATTACTATGTGGGGGGTGGTCCCTAAATGGTATCTAGCAAATCTTACTCCATCCTTCAGTTCCTTTGTGCCAACATATGGCAATTCATGTGATAATCTAGATAAGATTATCCCCTCAGCGTTCAATGCCCTTCTAATACCATTCCAGTTCCTCAGTAACTCTGAATTTCCTTTCTTTTGTGTATTAGTTGGATCTCTAGGGTCCGACTTATGTAAATACGCATGCACAAGTGTATGCCTAATTCATGTATGCAAATGAGATATTTAGACATGCAGATTGCCAGTTATACTTTCAACTGACTTTATATGCACATCCGTAATTCACAAGGATACAAATAGTATTTATATACACAACTAGGTTTGCATTTTGTCACACACAATTACATGTGGTCTTTATCCGTCCATCCATCCATACTAAATATACATATAAGGTCTGTTCATTAATGTAATGATTTCACATCAGATCTGGGGCACAATATAGACAAAACAGATTAGTATTATAAAATACAATATCTGCGGTGTGTTGACAATTGCATCATTTGAATGCCATAGTACTGAACAACTCTAGAGTGCATTTACAGGTAGGTGATCAAATCTCCTCTTAGGAAGGGAGTATAGCTTCCAACAAAGATGAAATAATCTTAAATGTATGAATTTCTTGTTTAAAGACATGACAAAACCCCTTACTGGTCTGGGCTGCACCCCAGGATGTGATAGCTTCTTTCTACCAAAAAATAAAAACCTCCTCCAATATGCCTATGAAACTAAAAGAACTCCCTCCACCTTCCTCGTAACATTAGAAACAGTTTAAGCAATTTACATAATTCTGTGTAAAATATTCCTATCTGAGTCAGTAATTTGTATTCTGGATTTCCACTCAATTCAATATGAAATAGCTGAGATACCTTATCACAGCCTGAAAACTGACACTGTGAGGAAATACTAAAACTATTACACAGCAAAAAGCATTCAAAAAATACCTGGCGAGCATCATCTGTAACCATTTTTAAAGGCAGACATCTCAGCTGTTTCATATTATTATTATAGAGAGGTGCTGAGAATCCAGTCTATCTATGGGTACATCTACACTATGTGTTTAAGTCGACTTAAGGGCCCTTAAGTCGACTTAAACAGAGCCCTGTCTACACTGCAGGGCAATAAAGTCGACTTTATAAGGTCCACTTATAAAGTCAACTTTATTAAGTCAACTTAAGGCAATGTTGTGGACTAACTAATTCGACTTAATAAAATCGACTTAGTTCAGTGGGATCATTAATTCGACTTACTAAGTCAAATTAAGCCAGGACACCCATTTAAAGTCGACTTTATAAAGTCGACTTAATGTAGTATGTACTCACTAAGTCAGTTTAATAAGGTCTACTTAAAGTCGACTTTAAATAGACTTTATTAAGTCAACTGAATAAAGTCAACTTTGCTTTTATAGTGTAGACATACCCTATGTGAATAATAGGGGGTTTTATTTGTGGCTTCTTTTAAACAACTTGGGGTTGGGTGCGGGAGAGGAAACTAATTTCTTCATCCTTCAAGGGCTGATTTCTGTCTTCCAGGCACTTAGGGAAACCTTTATAGTAGTCACACTGTGGTTGTCTGGTGGTAGGCTCTGGTAGTAGGCATGGCAGAGGCATCTGTAGGCCTGTCAATCCTGTTGCACTGGGGGGAACTCATATTTCAGGAGTGATTGTCTCAGCAGCAGTGAGCCTCCGGAGCATGTTGAGCGGTTTTACAGGGCACAAGACCTTGTCCTTTTCTATCAGTTCTTTATTTGTATTGTCCTAATACCTCAAGACCCCATTAGGTGAAGCTCTTAGGTGAGGGCAAGTCAATCACATAGATTGGGGTCTCAAACATGCGGCCCGCGGGCTGCACATGGCCCCTAAATCTATTTCCAGCAGCCTGCAACAACACTATTGTTACCAATATTTTCAATACTGTTGTAAGAAAAGGTTTCAGTGGTGCGGCCCTTGGGCTAATGTACTAGCCCTCATGCAGCCCTCATGGTGATTTGAGTATGAGACCCCTAGAAGATGGTCTCTGCCTCTAACAGTTTAATTATCCCTTCACTGTTTTTCGCATCTCATAACACTGATGATTCTCCCTAGTAGGGATTTAGGAATCTTGGTTTCTACAGAGGACTAATTTGGCCTAGTGTCTGCATCTCTGCATCAAATTGACAATGCAGAAGTACCATGGAGAGTAAGGGCAGGTCTACACTGCCTGCCCTTTTCAGTCAGAGTTGAAATGAAATATGCAAGTTACTTAAAATAATTTGCGTACCTCAGTTTAAATGCCTAACTCCTGGCTTGTCCATTGTGCTCGGTCAAATGGAGGTGGCCTCCCTTAAACTCAGCACTACCCAGTTGCCAAAGTGCTGTCCAGGGATTGAACTTCCTGATTGACTGAGGGAGTCTTCAAAGACCCAAGCGATGGATTAAGAAGTCAGACTGATGGTGATGAACTTGCTGCCATCAGTGAAGACCTGCCTGAACTTTTACCTTACAGACTGCTGACACAAAGGCTGTATTCACACAGCACTTTTGTTTCGAAACAACCTCGTTGTTTCGAAACAAAAAAAAAAAACATATTCACATGACGCACAGTTGTTTCGAAACAATGGCGTTGTTTCGAAACAAGTTAAGTCTAGTCTCTGGCCGAGACAACGTTGTTTTGCAACGGTTGTTTCGAAACAACGCCATGCAAACGTGTTGTTTCGAAACAACCGTGTTTTTGAAAGGGCTTGTTTCGAAACAACTGTCGTCTGAACATGTTGTTTCGAAACGATGGTCAGTCGTTTCGAAAACCTTGTTGACAAAACTTGCTGTTTCGTTTCACGCTGTCTCCCTTATTTCGAAATGACTTTTTTGCTAATTCGAAATAAGTCATTTCAAAATAAGGCATTATTTTGAAACAAGTTGTTTCGACACAACTTGTTTCGAAATAACCGTGTGTGTGAATACAGCCAAAATGACAAGCAGGGAGTTGGAGCTTGGATAGGGGGTTGGTTTTGGTTTTTCAGTTTGCATTTCAATGTTCAAGGTAAAAGTTGGTATTTGAAGTATGACATAAATAAGGAAATCTATACTTTAAAATGTTTTTTTCCAAACAAAAATTCACATTTTCCTTGTTGGCTTGCTTGAACCCAGGACCTTCTGCATGTTAAGTAGAGGGGCTAGCTACTACACTATTTGTAGAGCTGTATTAAATACAGTACTGTATTGCTGTTTCTGCCAAACACAAAGCATTGCCTCTCATTTTTAATTGTCACCTGAAGAATGAGCATACAACTAAGGATAGTGGAGGAAAATCTAAGGGAGTTAAACTCCACACTGAAGTCATGAAAGGTACAGAGCTAATTGTTCTAAGAGCCCCTGCATTCTAGGAGGAGGACAAATGAAGAGGAATATGGTCTAGTACCTGAAAGTCAGTCTTGCATTCATGGAGGTCAATGGCACATTGCCCACAGGTTTCTATGGTTCAAGGGTCCATCCTGCGGCACTCTCACCTCTCCTTCAAAGGATTAGACCAGGGTTGTCAAACTTATGGCCCACCAATGGCGCTGCTATGGCTTGCAGAGCTGCTACCTGGGCTCTGCCTGAAAGCTCTCTGCAGCAGGTGTGAACAGCAAACATAGGCTGCCAGGAGGGCAGAGCAGGGCCAGGCATGCTTCTGTGCACACACTCTGACTCATTCACATGATCCAAGTCACTCATGGCACAGGGGAACAACAGAAGTGCTCCATCCAATCCTGCCTCAGATCTGCTGTGGTCTGCCGGCCAATCAGAGTCTGTCACAGCAGGCTGGTCTGGGTTCCAGAGAGTCCCTGCACCACCCCCAACCCCAACTGGTTTACTGTCAGTCAGCATGCTAATCTATTTGACAGCACATTGCATGAATCATGAACAAAAAAAGGAAAAGGAGGGTGGGGCCCACATGAGGAACAAGCCAATCAAAGGCCAACTAGGACTGAGCCCAACAAAAGGCCAGCATGCTGAATGACTGACAGTGACGGTGGAGGGAGGCAGGGGAAGTACGGCCTGCCTGTGACTGAGTCCAGTTGCCTCTCACCACCTGACAGGGGAAGTAGAAGGGGAAGGGAACTAGGAGCTGCGCAGCAGGGCAAGGGGTCAAGAAGCTGGGGTGGCAAAGGGGAGCCCACAGGTCAGGGGAAATGGGAGGTGTCGGAGAGACTGCAGGGTTGGGAGGAGAAAGGGGAGCCTGTGTGGATGCATGGCCTGCATCAAATGTCCTGCCCTCCAGTGTGGCCTGCTCACACTGAATGAGTTTGTCACCTCTGAGTTAGACTTTTTCCCCTTCCTTCATATTACCAACATTTGAGAATTGCTGACAGAAACAATTTTCAAAACAAGCCAGAAACTTGAGGACGACCAGAGTCACCTGCCATTCAGATAAGTTTTAGTGGATTTAAAAATGTAAATAGTTATATCTTAATTATCAGCATTCCCAAACTAACATGATCTCTGTTCAGGTCTGCTTTCCTCGCAGACACCAAATTCAATAAATTATGTATTAAATTTCCTTTGTATCCCTACCTCATGTTTCATCCCACCAATGCAACATTGTATAGATACATAAGGGCAGTACAGTCTTCCATCAGTGCAGTATAAGGGCGTGTAGAAACCAATGAGGAGGAAAATCCAAAAGTTAGTACTTCTGGATAAATGTTCTAAACTGTTGAGCCTGATCCAAAGCTGGAGAGGCCCCAGAACTCTCCCACAGAAAATCATACTCTGACTCCTCCTGCTTAAAACTACTTCTCCTTGAGGGTCCTAACTCTCTTCCAAATGGTACAGTCTTGAGGAATAAGCCTGGTGGCTGGCTATTCCATCCATTATGTCCTGTGTGGCCTGCTCAGTCCTTCATATTTCTTGTGCCCCTATTCTTTACTCTGGTTCTAAGCTTCCCCCCTTTTATTTTCTCTCTGTGATGTGCCACTTCCCCTTCTACCATATTTGATGGGTTGTCTTTTCTCCCGCCTTCATTGTATGGTTTCCACATCCTCTCCCTCTTTCCCTTTGTCCTGCAGGGGTGTCCTCATCCTCTTCCCTGTGGGATTCACTCTCCTTTTATCTGAGGAGAGTTTAGTTGAAGCTGCTGCTGGTAGCTACCTCCCTATGAGGATCCTAAAGCAGGGCTATTGACAAGTATGTACTATTTGGAGGCAGTACACACAGTCATCAGCACTACACCTACCTTGCACAAAGAACCCAAATCCAGAGAATCATGAGATTCTTTGGTACTCCTCTACCCACTGCTGTCCTTTATGGCAGGGATGTTTCTCTCCAAAATACTCTCCTCACTTTTCTCATCCAGCAGTAGTTAGGATGGCAGACACCCATCTACTCTTTATGTGCCACATGACTCCTTGTTATTTTTGCTGCACTAGACTAACACAACTGCCCCTTTGGAAACTGACAGACACCCATCTACCATTCATCTTTCTAGTCCCACTAGAAGCATGGGATGTACTGGGTCCTCCTTTCAGCCATAACTCTTTTCATTTTGGTGCTGTAGAGAGCTCAGGAAGGATAGAACTCAGTAGATTCTGTGTTTGGCACTGACAGAGCTAACCAACTCCACACTACTCACAGGTATGGGCTCTTGCTGAAGGGAGGCTTCTGTTCTAGTCCAAAGGAAATGACTTCTTTACACATAAGCAAAGTTGAGAGGTTTATACATCACATGTCACCAGTGAAACCTCAAGAATGGCTTTTTGTCTTCTCATACCTTTTGAGTAGTACAGATTCCTAGGGTTTTGATAGTCTTGCATTTCAGTGTACTGGCCTCACTTATCCTCTTCACTTTTAGAGAGGTCTGTAAGATCCTATAAGTTTACATGGTTCTGAAATCCAGTATTTTCTGTCTCTCTGAGGCTGCTGCTAGGCAGCCTTGAGCCAAAATAGCATAAGAAACATTTTTATGGAAATGAGCAATCATTTTACTTAGTTCGTTTATCTCTTTTTGTTTGCAAAAAAATTAGTCTTTTCACCTCACTAAACAGAAGAATTAATGAAAGCTGGTTTTGGGGCACCCTGACTATTCCTTTTATATAACCACCAAAAGGAAATATGAACGGGACTGTCAGTTTCATTTGTCTTTGTGATAGAAATGCAAAGTCCCGAATTTGTAGCAAGTTATGTGCACATCATAATAAAAGGGCATCAAGAAGCCCTTTTCCAGCCAATGCAATTTATTTACCTCTTTTCAAAATCAGCTTCTTATTGTGTGCCTGCAAATCTGCATACTCTGAATATGCATTCAGAGGGAAAGAAAACAGGATAACTTTGAAAGAATATTACATGGGACATTGAAAAAAGTACTTTACAATTACTTAAGTTCTTTCAAATTAGAGTATTTTTATGCATTTCAAGCAGGAATAAAAATGTACTCAGCTGATGGCCATAGAAAACAAAAACAAGCACATGATTATAGCACAATGAATGTGTTTGTAACAATATTACTTTAACATTCAATGCATTTCAGCCATCCTCCCGCTAACTGTAGATGCCTTTATGATCTACAAAGGGTCAAAGAATATAGAAAGTAATGATCCTGAACACAGACTTTGTGACAGTTGGGTTACACTCAAGGGGCACATAGAGCCCTTGATCCACATATTGAATGATGGGAGTTCCTCAAGCAGAACATGGGTTGGATATGAGATGAAGGGATTAAGACAATTGATCTTGGGAATCTGAAGATCTGGATTCAGTTCCTTGTTCTGTCACAGACTTTCTCTGTGACCTTGGGCAAGTCAATTAGTCTCTCAGAACCTTCATTCCCTATCCCTTTCATGGAGTCATCACTGAGGCTAGAGAAAAACTAGTAGAAAGGGCTTAAGAGGAAAGACAAGCAGTTCTATTTCAGAGGTAATAAGTTTATAATGACAGTGCACCACTCAAGAGGCAGTTAGATGTACAAGACAGAGAAATATCATCCTGTTCCTTGGAAAGAGGAGAGAGGTCCACCCAGTGGACCACATGAAATTTTGTAAGGTGCTTAGGTACTACAGTGATGAGCACAAGAGAGCTGGTGTAGGCTGCTACGTGGACAGAACTCCTGGATTTGTTTGCCATGGTAGTGCTGCCACAAACCTGAATATTTCTGATGCACTCTGTTGTATTATGCTGCACACCATCTCTTGGAAGAGAATGTATTATACAATAATGAAAATTATTTTAAAAACTTAATTATATATACACATGGAGGCACCAGGAGCTCTTTGGATTATACCTGCTCTAGCTGGGAGGATAAACCCTGGATTTATGAAAATATCATGCAGTTCAGTTATAAGTTTGAACAGTGGTTTCCACCCTGTTTGGCTTGATGGCCACAGATATCATTTTTACAACCCTGAAGGGCAACCAGTCTTTGTTGTTAGAACCCTGCCCCTACACCCAGATGGAAGGAGTTAAGTGAGGAGGTGGACTCTTTACTGATCTCTCATCTCCTCTGGCTGCATCAAAGAAAATCTACATGTCTTTTAGCCCTATGTGCTTCACCTAGCTTCCTTATGCAAACAGGGGGACTGGAAGTCAGTAATTTCCTTCCTTTGGCATCAGTATGGAATGCAATTCCTTTGGCCCCAGACAGAGCACTTTGCCATGCTCCTTTCTACAGCCAGGGGAAAGGAGCACTGATCCCCCATGGCACTGTGAGAACATGCTCTGTCTGGGTACTTATGGAGCAGCTCCCTTCCACAGCTAGGAGGAGAGGAGTGGCAGGCCACTTTGAAAATCTCACAGACCATAGATTAAGAGCCACTGGGCTAGGCTTTGTAGTTTTGACTTAACTGAATTTATCTAAACAGGTCCATGTTTTTGTGCCAGAAGTGTTGGTCAGTGGGGCAGCTGCCACATTCTAGCCTGGAAAGGGTTGTTAAAGTCCTAGAGAGGCTGTGCTAGGAGTGACAAACCAGGGCCAAGGATGCCGTATACAGGCAGCCAGCAGAAAGGGCAGCTGTGCCCTGGTGCTCAGGAAGGGAAGGCTGGTAGCCCTGTAGTAGACTAAGGAAGTTCAGCACCTTGGACAGAGCACTGATTAGTTCTGGGGAAGGAGCCTCTGCGCCTCCCGAAGTAAGAGACAGATGGTAGACTGTAGCTCGTCAATTTGCAAAGTCTAGTCCAGCAAAAAAAAAACCCAAGGAGTCATGTGGCACTTAAAGACTAACAGATGTATTTTTCACGAGCTTTCATGGGAGAAAATCCCACTTATCTTCAAAGCATCTGATGAAGTGGGACTTTCTCCCATGAAAGCTCATGTGAAAAATAAATCTGTTAGTCTTTAAGTGCCACACAACTCCGTGTTTGTTTGTTTTGGGGGGTTTTTTTGTTTTGTTTTGCTGGACTAGACTAAGATGGCTCCCCTTTGGAAACTGCAAGACTGCAGCTGCCACTGAAAGAAGGGGCTAGACCAGGCATGGCCAAACTGCAGCTCGGGAGCCATGCATGGGTCTTGAATGAAAAATTGTGGCTCCTGGAAGAACATCAGCAAATCAATTTAGGAAAGCAGCACCAACCTTGGAGTTCAGGAGGTGGTTGGGATAGTGGGGAGAAGCACGGCATGGTTGGGGATGGCAGGGAGAAGTGCGACATGGTCGAAATTTTTAAAAAATCGCCACTAGCCTGCAGTCTTCTTCATCAAGCAACAGATAAGTTTTTACTGTATAGGGCTAATTTTCATGGCAACTTTAAGTAATTATTAGAATCTGACATTAGTAGGATCAATATTTGTCTTCTTTTTACAAAAAAATTAAAGTGTGCAATGAATTTTAAACTTAGTAATTTGAGTAGATAGAAGTATATGGCTGTGCGGCTCTCAAAGGTTTAATAATCAGCTTGTGTGGCTCTTGAGTTCCATAAGTTTGGCCATCCCTGGGCTAGACTGAGACTGCAGAAACCTCTGGAAGAGGGGGAGAACACAAACTGTGGCATTGCCAGAGGGCTGTGTCATGAAATGGGCGCCACAGGGTTTGGAGAGATGTGGGTCTAAAGGCAGAGATGTAATGAGAAGAGAAATGCAAAAAAAACCAAGGAGTCGTACGGCACTTAACCATGAGGTGGTGGTTGACTGGGACCTTCACAACCAATTTTGTAGATTAACCAGCAGGAGGCATGTGAGTGATGGGTGGACCCCTGTTAAAATGTATTAATAAATGTTATAGCAATCAATTGGTTAATATTAATGGCAATATTGTCACCTAATGAGAGAGTGAGGAACTGTTGATTTTGAAAAACATTCAGTCCCTTCAAAATGGCTTTGTCATTTCAGGGGGTAAAAAAGAATACACCTACATTAAACGTGCAGGCATTCTGCATGGCAGTGGATCCCCCCCCCAATTTCTTAACACTAGTGCAAGTCAGGTATTGAAATGATGATGGTTCATGACTACATCCAGCCCTGCTTTGGGTTTGTTTTTGTTGTCTTGGTATATCATTGAATTTACAGAAGTCTGATGAATCTAACCAACCATTTAAATGTAATAAGAAAAATGCATGGCTTGAGTGAGTGTGCACAAACACACACACCCCCACGGTGATGATGAAGAAAAATAAGTTGCATTTCTAACTCACAGTGAAGCAATTGTTAATAATCTAGTTTAGATAGTTTTAGTAATTTGTCATTTATTCATTAACTTGTACTGTAATATTTTCTTTACTTATTTTTTTAGCATAATGGCAAAGTACAGATGCACAGAATGCAAGGATAATGCTATCTAAAAGATAGCTTTAGGACAGATGGTATCCTAGATTTGTAAGAAGGTCTTTCTATAATTAACAGTTGGACTCATTACATCCAAAAACATTCACTCATATAATGTGCTTTTGCATATTATCAGTAATATACTAAAATCCATCAATTACATTGCCATGTTCATAAAAACGCAGAGATCTGACATGTTTAAAGACTAAAATACAAGTCATTAGATGCAATTTTAATTTAACAAGTCTAATTTTATAAATGAGTGAATTTTTCCCAGGCTATCATTTCTAATTACGCATTTACATAAATTCATGTTATGTGATTGATGAAATATTAATACAGAGGCAATTTTCTGTCTGTGTGGAACACTGAGGAAAAACTTTGTTCTTGGTACAATTTAATATCCTAGGAAATTATAATTCCAGCTCTTGTTCAATGTGTTTTTAAGTGGATCAGTGTCAAAAGTGCAACTCTTGTTTTACCCACTGAAACCACCAGTGAAGTCCATTCAGGTGAATATTTTGGTCTCTGCTTTAACTTCAGCAATGAGACAACATTATGGAAAATCACCAGCTGTTATATAAGAAAAGGTCAAGACTAAAAGCTGCCTAAAAGCCTGAATTCCTTGTTGCTGGTTATGAAGGTCAATTCAAGTGCAGCCAAAACCAAAGAGCGCTTTGGGGAAAAAAGAAATAAGAAGAATGCTATTTTTACATTAGAGCTATTTGATGGGAATCCACCCATTTTGATGATACTCTGTAGGCTGGATTCTGTTCCCATTTAAATAGAAACATGGATCAGCCCCTTCATGGTTACTGTGCAATACTAGAGTCACAATAGTAGGGGGTACAATTTCACAGTACTCACAAGAGGAAAATTAGCTGAAGTAAATCACAGACTGCTCTTTCAGGTCTTTTATACTTCATTACCTGCATTGTCTCTTCTGGATTGCTGTCTTCTGAGTGTAATTGAGGAGTCCCGTTGTGCTTAAAGACTATTGAATTTATTTATTGCATGATCTTTCATGGGAGAAAAATCCCACTTCGTGAGATGCACTGAAGATGGGGGAACTTACACAGCTACTCATTTGGAACTTGTCTCCTGACTGTTGACCTACCAGTGTCAGAGTTTGCCCCAAAATGACTTACTGTTTGGTCCCCCTCAGTGGGATGTTGTTACCTCCTCATAAACACCAGTGGGTCAGCTAAGACTACATTGGTTCCAGGCAGCTGCTGAGCTTGCTTGGTAACTACTACAGCTGGTTGAACTTTTGCAGACAATTTTTCTTCTTGAGATAAAAAAAACCTTTTTCTAGAATGACAAATGTTATTTAAAAAATGGCTTTTTCATCTTTTTTCATTGTTTCTTGCAAAATTTTAAAATCAACATTATTCTAATTTTTATTGAAAACCTTATTGAAATGGTTATCACAATTTTTTGTTTGTCTAAAAAGCCTAGGAAGTAAACAAAAAATGCCTTACCATTTTCATTTGGAAAAGAATGGTGAAACATGTGCCCCACCCACCCCCAAAACCCTGAGTCCTGCAACATTTTAAACGAGCGCTGAATTGTGATTTTTATTAACATACTTTGTCACCATTCTTTCTTCTGGGTATCTATGGGTGCTTATAGCTGTGTTGCCTACTCTGACTTCTGTACATATGCAAAAACCCAAATGACTTCAACATACTCCCTTTTCTTCCTGCTGTTTCTCTTTGTTTTAGACTTAAGTCCTGTAATGTGAGGTAGGAAGGTTTATGCATAGCCAGGCTAAGATTTCAAAGCCAGCTAGTGGATTTAGTGACTCAGAAATGAACAGAAATTGTGTGGCTAAATCTCCTAGTTTATTTGAAAATCTCTGCTATAGAGTTGACATCAATAACATGGTGTGCAATTCAGCAAAAAAATATTCTAGAGCTCCACCAGTGGGTTGTATGAACTTGGGAGCTAACTCAACATCCTGTCACCCAAGCCCCCACCAAATCAATTGGGCACTGACTGAAAGACAGGCAGATGGCAGAAAAGGCCAATTAACTGAGTGAAGATACAGTTGAGGGGCTAACTGGGTGGAAATATCTCCAGTAGCTAGGGCTTTGTAAACAAATAGAAAGAAAGTGCTGGGAGGAGAGCTGGGAGTCTGAAGGAAGGCAACAGTAAGTAGGGCAGTCTGCTCTTCTTGTACTCTTCCTCAGCACTAAGTGGGGTAGCTGGCTGCTGATTACAGGAAATAATAAAGCGTGGTGGTGGCCTGTGATTAAGGCCTGAAAGGACTCTAAAGGGGCCCATCCATGACAGGTCCTGTCAAGCTTTGTGCAGAGCACAGGCTGTGTTGCAAGGGGAATTTCAAAGGCCGTTCCTAGAGGCACAACCTGGCAGTTTGCCTCAGGTAGTGCAGGATGAAGTGTTCTCCAGTTATTCCACCTTCTTGCTGGTAACGCAGCACCATTATCTAACAGTCCATCAGCCAGTGCTGACAGAGGAAGGATCCTGCAACACCCTACTCCCTACACCAGTTGATGACACCAACTTTGCCCCTTGTCCTTTGAAGTACAGGGA
Organism: Podocnemis expansa; assembly: GCA_007922195.1. Lineage (NCBI taxonomy): Eukaryota > Metazoa > Chordata > Testudines > Podocnemididae > Podocnemis > Podocnemis expansa. Next base: position 2,620,750 of record ML682028.1, read on the forward strand.
ATGATGAAATCGCTGCTGCCTGTGCAGGTGAGCAAAGACTCTTTTGATGCTTCACCCCATTTGCAACCTCCACCAGCTGGCCCATAGATTTTGTCCAAGGCCTAAAGCCCAGCTAACAGAAATCATTAATATGTGTAGTCAAGCAGAAATGTGTTACATAGTCTTTCACAAACAGAAATATTCTAAGGCACAATATATTGAGCTGCCACCAAAACTGGTAGAAATTCAATGTACTGAGTACAGAACCCAAATGCATCAACATCTGCAACAAACGTATTCATTTTTGTCCAGTTAGGAATCTTTGACAGATGTTCTGTTTTGATCTTGTCAAGTTCAGGGCTGAATAACACTGACAGGGTTAATTCTCACTCTCACATCTGTCAATCACTATCTTCTGGTTTTCTCCTTTTGACCCCTGAAGGTATACCCTCTAGCTGCAGCATAGAGCTGGTGAGATCATTTCTATGTCCAAAGTACTCTAATGAAGAAAACATACTACAGTAAATCCTCCACAAGATTATGAGGCTTAATTCCTATAACAGATCAAAATCAAATGGACTCTCTTTAGAAAGTAGAAATCTGTCTTCAGCTAGCTATTTTTGTAAATTGTCCATGTTAATATTAATGTGTTTTTCTTGGTTGATTAATCTCAGTGCTGAGTATTGCATAAAGGGTTTTATCTTAATATTTTGATGGTGAATATATTTAAATTATAACATTTTTCTTCAGTAAGGGTTGTTGCTGTTTCTTTCCTGCATGTCACTGTTTGTCACTACAGCTTACACCATGGCTACTGGGTTTTTTTTATTATTATTTTTTTCTTGTTAGTTTTGATATGTGTGAACACATACAGTATTTGGGGTTGCTATAGGCTTGTGGGATCTAAGTACAATTCCTACTGGTACATCTGAGTTGGACTCAAAAAAGCACACTACTTATGAATACCTATAATCAATTGTTAGCCTTCCTACCAATTAAATTGCTTGACAGTGTTGTTCCTGGGATATGACATGCAATAACGCAAATGAATTCTAGGACCATCTGAAACTCATCAATTTAAATTCACTTGGATCTTGGCACTTGAAATTCACATGAATGAACACAATGAACTGTTCATGAATAATTGGCAGATGAAGAATTGATCACTAAGGGTGAAATTCACTCCCTGTGGAGAGGTTTAAATGAGATGTGATGTTGCTGGTCCTCTTACACAGAGGTGAATATCACTCTCTGAATAATTTTTGAACAAAAAATAAATTTTGCAAGTTGCTTAAAATTTTCAAACAGAAAAATAGGTGTAATTTGTCTAAACTGGTTTGTTATGAATTATTGTTCATCTCTAATAATTCATTGGATTCTTTCTTGGAGCATATTTTCCAAAACAGCTTTGAGAGTCAACACCTTAACCCTCACTAGTGCTACGAGGATGGTAGGGAAGTGTATCAATATTTTATACTACATTTTTTATCAAGGCCAAACATAGTGATTAATAGCTAATGTATCATCCAGTTTTCAGTTAATTCTTTTCATATGTTCATGACGTTCCCTACACTTGACTGGATTGTACAGCCTTATTTGTGATCATTAGCTTCTACCCACTACCTTTCTAATCTAGAAGCTCCTGCCTGACATAGTATTATCTACTCAGTTGTTGTAGCATAAATCTCGTGATCCAAACATGTTGGATTTAGTTGAAGTGTTGATTCCAATTTTTGTATGATGAAAACATCAAAAATAGTAAAGGTCTGTCAGAAAGGTAACCAACTGAATTTTCTTCTTTGTCTCATTAGTGCTGATGGAGGAAAAGCTTCCATTTCTCCCCACATAGCGACACACAGCTGACACCCTTCAATTACATCTCTTTATGGTCCAGTTGGTGTGTTGCCAGCTGTTTACCTGCCCTAGCCTGATGGCAAAACATCTCTCTGGAGAAGACATCTGTGCTTATGCCCTTTGACCAAGACTAATTGAATGATTAAGTCTCATAGGCTATGTGCACACACAGGGGGTTATTTCAATACAAGTTGTTTCGATACAAGTTGTATCGAAATAACGCCTTATTTCAAAATAAGTTTATTTGAATTAAGGAAAAAAGCAGGAATCGAAATAGCATGTTCAGACAACAGTTATTTCTAAATGAGTCACCGTTATTTCAAAACAACATGTTCAGACGGCATTGTTTCAAAACAATCATTTTGAAACAACGTTGTTTCGTCCCCACATGGGGTTTAAGTTGTTTCGAAACAATGGTGAGTCGTGTGAACGTGGCCTTTCTTATTTCGAAACAACCTCTGTTGTTTCGAAATAAGACTGCTGTGTGAACACACCCATAGATGCTTTATTCTTCAGCATCTCTCCTTTAAGATTGAAGGAAATGTTTTCTCCTTAGAAGGAGCAACTGGAAACACCTACCTGACTGAAGAATTCCTTCAAATGAAAGTTTTTTAAAGTATAGAAACCTGACTTAGAACAAAAGAAACAGTTTCCTCTTCATGAGGAGATTTAAGAAAAGGTATTCTCAGCTTCTTTACAGAAAAAAAAATGACAGGTTCAAATAGCACATCCTGCTGTTTTCTCTTGCCAGAATCCAGTTCTGAGACAGAGACCTCTCTCTTCTATTAAGAGCTCTGACTTGTTTAATATTGAGAATTGAAGTCATATCTCGTTTTAAAAAAACACAATACATGAACTAGAAACTTTAATATTAAAAAAAAAAGTATTCTCATTTGTGGCCTAGCCTGTATATGGTTTGACTAACCATCCCTTTACTCCTACCATCATTCATGGTACATGTAAGAGCTGCGTAACTTTCTGGTTGTGCCTGAAACATTTTTCCTCTGTCTCTCTCTTTTTCTTTGCTAATTAACATTAATACTGAGAAGGGGCACTGCTTTATGTTTTCTGCTTGCACTGCTCTAAGGGAGCCACCTATGAATTGAGCTACATCAGTTAACCAAATTCCTTCTAGCCTGAAAAGGTGCTGCTTCTTTTACTATCTCACTTACCCCCTTGATGTTACAAGAGCAACCTCTAATTAACACATCATGAACCAAATGCTCAGCAGTGAGATTTGTTGCATAATCAAATCCCAGTGCAGCCCACGATGCAATAAGATGCACTCATTTATATCACTAAGCCTCCCTCCTCTACCCCCCTCCAATGGCATTTATGATGGTATGGACAACATACCATGTAAACTAACATTTAAAGACCAAAAAAAAAAACAGCTAGGCTATGGCAGAGGGCTATTCGGCATTAACACTGAAAAATTTAAAACAAAATATGTCATCTGTCATTTGGAAAACAGTGACAGATGGACTGCTCTTGGCAGTGTGATCATAAGCCAGTGTAGCGGGGACAGTGGTATGTATTTGGATAATCAGTTAGTCCTGGCCAGTAAGCGAGAAATCCTCGTGTCACAGGACGGCACCTCTTACATCCAACTACTAGCTCATTTGTTAAAACGCCTTTCTGCAGGAGCAATATTTTCACTGTTATAATGTCAGTTTGCATTGGCTAGTTAGCAGCATGGGGCACTAACAGAATTTTGGGCAAACCACATCCATTTAATCTCTTCAACAGTACCCTTGTGGTCATTGTGAACACTACATCTGAGGATCTCTTCAATCTCTTCAACAGCACCCTTGTGCTCCATGTCAGTATACCGTCTACATACACACCACAAGTATGTCTTTGCCCTTCAAATATTTGTTGTTCTGAAGTCTGATATGGAGACCTATCTTCCAGGTCTCCAGTTCTATCATCAAGATATCCTGAGCTCCTTTAACTTTCTCATGATCAAGCCCTTAACATGACTGGTTTGCCGCTCTCGACTTAAAGGATGCGTACTTCCATATTTCCATCCACAAGCAGCACAGGAAATACCTTTGTTTCATGGTGGCAGGCAGACATTTTTAGTTTATGGCCCTTCCATTTGGCCTCTCTGTGGCCCCCAGGATTTTTACCAAGTGTGTGGCCATAGTGGCTGCGTTTCTCTACAGGAAAGGTGTACACATATTCTCTTACCTAGACAACTGGCTCCTAAGAGGCAGGTCGCGGAGTTGGGTCAGGCACTACATTGCACTCACTCTGAGAACTTGCGACAAGCTGGGCCTACAAATAAACAAAGAAAAGTCCACTTTAGCCCCAGTGCAGAGGATAGAGTTCATAGGTGCAGTATTGGACTCTGCCAGAGCGAGGGCCTTCTTACCTGTGTCCAGGTTCAGAACCATTCTTGACATGGTAACAACGCTCCAGAATTGTCGAACGACTATGGTCAGACACTGCCTGCAGTTGTTAGGTCACATGGCCTCCTGCACTCAGGTGGTCCACCTAGCCCGTTTAAAAATGCACCCACTCCAATCATGGCTAGCTAAGGTGGATGTGCCAACGGTCCACCCCTTGTACAGGGTGGTCACTATTCCCTCACAGTCTCTGGAAAGTCTTACCTGATGGACACACCCACAGGAGATACTGAGGGGAATCTCCTTTATACAGGACAATCCTACGTTAACAATGGTTCCAGATGCGTCGGATGTAGGGTGAGGGGCACATCTCAGTACAGGCCATCAGACTCAAGGTTTATGATCCAAGAGGGACAAATCCCTTCATATCAATGTGAAGGAGTTAAGGGCAATTCGTTTGGTGTGCATGACCTTTTTGCACCAACTACAGGGCAAGGTGGTACGTGCCTTAACAGACAATACAGCGGCCATGTATTATCTGAACAAGCAGGAAAGGGCCAGGTCTTCCGACCTCTGTCGGGAAGCAGTGAGCTTTTGAAACCTGGCAATAAAGAACAACTTTTACCTGATGGCTTTTCATCTCCTGGGGATTCAGAACTCGGAGGCAGACTGTCTCAGCAGGCAGTTCTTACCCCTCCACAATTGGTCTCTTCATCCCAAGGTGACGGACATGCTTTTCCAGAGGTGGACTTGTTTGCCAGATGGTAGAACAACAAACGCCCCCTGTTCTGTTCCCTCAGGGGCATGGAGCCAGGGTCTCTGTCAGATGCGTTTCTGAGGTCATGGTCAGGAGACCTTCTGTATGCTTTTCCCCTGATCCCACTGCTCCTCCGTGCTCTTCTAAAGATAAAGCGGGACAGGGCAAATGTAATTCTGGTGGCACCATCTTGGCCCCGCCAACCATGGTTTTCAATTCTAATGGACATGCTGATAGCTCCCCCATGGGAGCTGCCAATGTGGCCGAATCTCCTATCACAAGACCATGGGAGGCTATTACACCTGGATCTCAGGTCTCTGCATCTGACAGCCTGGAGGCTCTGTGTCTGAACGCGGAGGAGAAAGCATGCTCACTGCAAGTCCAGGTGGTCCTCCTGGGAGGCAGAAAACCATCTACGCAGCCCTCCTATGCAGCTAAATGGAAGTGCATTGTCATTTGGTCCCAGGCTCAAGGGCTCTCACCCACTAACTCTGCAGTGCAGGCAATCCTGGACTATGTTTTCCACCTTAACTCAGAGAGCCTCTCTCTCTCCTCTCTTCGGGTGCACCTGGCTGCCATCTCAGCCTCCCTACAGCCCATTCAGGGCAGGCTAATATTTTTGCACCCTCTGACAGTACATTTCCTCAAAGGTGTTGAGCAACTGTTTCTGCAGATTAGGATGCTGCCACCTCCTTGGGCCTTAGGCTTAGTTCTTGAACGGTTAACAAGGGCCCCGTTTGAGCTATTGGCTTCTTGTTCACTCCTCTTACTATCTTGGAAGGTTGCCTTTTTAGTAGCGGTGACTTCAGCCAGGAGGGTTTCTGAACTCAGGGCTTTATCCTCTGACCCCTTAGATACAAGATTTTTTAGGGACAAGGTACAACTGAGGCCACACCCAGCCTTCCTCCCGAAGGTTGTGTTGCACTTTCACTGCAATCAAGATATTTTTCTCCCAACATTCTTTTCAAAACCTCACAATTCTAACGAGGAAGGAAATGGCATACGCTCGACATGCGCAGAGCTTTAGCATTTTACTTGGAGCATACAAGGCCATTCCATAAATCCACACAGCTGTTCGTGGCAGTGGCAGACAGAGTAAAGGGGCAGCCAGTCTCCTCCCAGAGAATTTCTTCCTGGATTGTGAATTGTATTAAGTTTTGCTATATTCTTGCAAAGGTTCCTCTCCCAGGCCCTATAACAGCGCACTTCACCAGGGCGCGGGCCCCTTCTACGGCTTTTTGGCTAATATACCAATTACAGACATTTGTCGGGCTGTGACGTGGTCCTCTATCCATCCTTTTATGAACCATTACGCCACAGCCCAGCAAGCAAGGGATGATGCGGCGTTCGGCAGGGCGGTGCTGCAATCAGTTCCACATAAACTCCGCCTACCATCCGAAGTAAAGCTTGTTAATCACCTAAATTGAGAATGGACACGAGCAAGCACTTGAAGGAGAAAGACAGTTGCTCACCTGTAACTGTCATTCTCTGAGATGTGTTGCTTGTGTCCATTATACTCCCTCCCACCTTCCCCGCTTCCAGAGTTCCAGAAAGAAGGGACTGAGCGGGTGTAGACCCGGGACTGCCTATTATACAGCTGCATTTGCATGGGACGCTAGAGGGCTCAAGAGCCGGGTCTACGGATACTGCTAAGGAGAAGAAGGTTCCGGTACTGTGCTTACAGGCATGCCCACACCTAAATTGAGAATGGACATGAGCAACACATCTCAGAGAATGACAGTTACAGGTGAGCAACCGTCTTTTTCTCTGGTTTTGCTGGAGCTGTCCTTGAAGAACTAACATGTAGATTGGAAGTTGTCTGCACCCTTGAATGAAGGGAGAGCGGTGGTGAGTTCTTAACAGTGACATCTTTTCTTCTGATAGGCTATAGGCAGTTTGGGTTAATCAAAACAAACAATGAAAATCACCTTTATACTCCCCGTTAATGAGGGGGATTTTTTATGTCTCCTCCCCGAGGTGTGGCTTATACCTCCTCTCTGGTACTTGTTGTTCGGAGTGACTTCTCTCCTCTCCTCCCATGAGTTGGGTTCTGGGTTGTTTATGATGGGGGTGCCTCCCCCCCAGTGTGACTTTTCCCTGGGCCTGGCACACCAGCGGTGTGTCCTTACAGTAAATGAATAATACTACCACCTCTGATAAGAACTATAAAACCAGTACATCGGAATCAGTGTAATCTATTCTACACAGGGAACATGGCCATTTGTAAAGCAGCTACGTCCATCATTTGCCCTCATGACATCTGTGTCCGGTAACAGGAACCAACTGAGCATAACCAAAACTACCAGACCCAATCCCAGAAACTTCTGGAAGCAATGCTGCCAACAGTGGCATTAAAACCAGGCTGCATTTATGCATTTAGTATAATTTTGCAAAGCATGGTGCACTATAAAACACATTACTGTTGCCACCTCCTTGGACAAGTTCTTAAAGTGTACATCTTGTCTGATAGCTTTGATCTTACATTTATTAATAAAGAGTAGATGAGAAGGCTGAATAAGATGCAAATGAAAGCCAATAAAAATACATTTACTGTAGAAAGCAAAAATGTATCTAACCAAACTGCAGGAAAACTTTATCTTGATCACATTGTGTTGAACGTAAAACAAAACCTAGCACTGAACACTTGATTTGTGTAAAGTAAGATGCTTCACAAATAAATCGAGCAAGAGACACATGGCTTTTCTCACTGTTTTAACCCCATTGTGCCAAAACAGGACCAATCAATTGCAGCTAGGAGAATTTGTTAATTTCCTCCTATTTTCTAAATCCTGAAATTGCTTGGAGACAATGCGGCCCTCTGCTTGCTAATGGGAAATAAGAAAGTAATCGTGTATATTGAAAACGATGTGGAGCCTTTGAACTTGCTGCATTTATGACCTTTTGGAAACTTCTTATGGGAATACAAATATCCTGTGACTTTGGTTTTGCCTTGATTGGAATTGAAATCCCATTGGTGGGGAGGGGGAAGGGAAAATCCAGTAAAGTTCCCTGAATTGATGTTAAACCACTGACATTTTAAAAAGAACCAGGCTGGCAGTTGGCAGTCTATTGTTATGAGCTACAGTGAAGCAGAAACTCCACAGTGAAGGTCACAGTGCTGGAAGCAAAGATGTGAACATTTAAGCATCACTTTTTTTGGTGGTGGTGGTGGTTGTATCCAATACTTATATTTTGCTTCTCACCTATTTTCTAAAGGTAATAGTGTATTTTGACAAGATTCTGCAGGCTATCAGAGTATTCATATTCCTGTAGACAAACATCAGCGCTAAAATTTTAGTCCATGTCTAACCTACAGTGGCTCTAGACAGAGTAATCTGCAAGTGTCTTTCTTCTATCAGTGTGAGGAGGGTACATGAGCAGAGCTGCCACAACCATTATTTGGAATAACCTGGAAAAACTAACCTCTCCGAGAATAACAAAATAGATCCCTGTGATTACAGGAGGGAGAAACTTGAGTCGCTGTGAGAAAAAGCCCACAATACAAATGTAAGGGAAAAGGGCTCCAAGAAAGAGGATATATTTCTGGATTTGGGGAGAGTGATAGCTGAAGACGAATTAGATTAGATGAGATACTACAGAGGTTAGCAGACCCATAGACAGATATTTAGAATTTCATATTAAGACAAAATAAGTCACTTGCCATATATGCTGTAGGTGTGGGAAATAACTGGGAATATTTTTGCACTTTTATCCTTTTTAAGGGGTGGCCTACAATGCTTTTATTCTTTGAGTTAACCCCGAATAGCAGAATGATGAGTTAGACTGCAAGGCTCTTGGGTCAGCAATTTGAAAGTATTTTGAATATTCAGATAATGGAGTTGCTGGCTATTAAAAGTTTGAGGAGTGGAGGGGGATGACCTTAAATGGCAGCTGTATTGCTTTCACTTACAGGATTTCATGGGGTTCTATAAAACATGGTCCAGTAACACCTAACAATTCATATTAATATCTTCATAATTCTGTCTTTTTAAAGGGACAGATAGCTTGTTTTTAATTAATACAGCTCTGTAGAAGTCGATGGAGCTACCTCATCAGCTGAAGACTTGGCACTTTTGTCTATCACTGATACCTGAGTATGAAGAACAGGGCTAGGTAGAAGAGAAAACAAAATATAAACCTTTCCTTCCAAAAGAAATTCTACAGTTTTGATGGGGACAGTCCCCTCATATTTCATTTGTCTCTGCTTAGGAAAAAGAAATATCTAGCTGGTGCTTAGAACTCAGAAACAGGACTAGTGAGTTCTATTCTGCCACTTTCCCTCATTGGAAAAGTCCTATAAATTGGAATGAAGATGAAAGCACTAGGGTTTTACTGAAGTTTAAAATGATCCTATAGAAATTATTCTAAATATATATATTTTGAACAACCTGGAGAAATCCTGCATTTATTTTCATCCAGTTCTGTAAGTTCCCCCTCTTCAAAGTGTCTGACAAAGTGGGATTTTCTCCCATGAAAGCTCATGCAATAAATACATCTGTTAGTCTTTAAGTGCCACAAGACTCCTTGCTTTTTTTTACAGCAGGGAAGTAATTCTCTATTAAAATTTAATGGTTGATGCAGGATAAAATATCATATAGAAATGCTATATGACAGTTCTATAACAGCAAATCATTTCCATTTACCTAGAGGTAAAAGTTTATATTGTAGTTTATTGATTTAACTATATTATTATTATTATTAATTAACATTATAGTGTATTTATTTAATTTATTAAATTAATATTCACCTACCACACAAGGGTGCAATGAGGTATAACTAATAATTGCAAAGTGGTTCTTTGCATGGAAAGAATTGTGAGAACTGGATGTGGCAAGTACCTAAACACATGCTTCACTTTAAGCATGTGAGTGGGTTCCACTGGGATTCGCTCAAGTGAATCCTGCTGATGATCCTTGTGAGTGCATGAGCAGTATTGTCCTTGCAGCTGCTTGTGATTCTGAAGAATGGCATTTTTTACTTTCTTCATCTGGGTGTTGTAGACATAAGTAGGTAAGCAATGAATTCTGTACTTGGACAAGCCTGTTTAGTGGCAGGGCCAAAACTTGACATCACAGATGCACAGTGGCATGCAATAGAGTATTTGCTCCTCAGTTAGGTATATAATAATGTGATTTTTCTTTAATATTAGATCAAAGTAAAGAAAGACTTATCTGTACCCTGTATTAATAATTGTGAAAAATGATACTTATGTCGATGTCTCCCTGTTCTATTTGTATAGAATGATAACATAAGTAGAATATAGACATAAAATTAGATTGGCTGGATGGTACAAACACAGCGTCCCTGGAGAAGACCATTTTTAATCCAAGGGACACTGCCAAGACTAAAATACGTGTTTTCAAATTGTCTGTTGCTAATACTGCAAATGAGAGATTGTTGTAAAATTCACATTGCCTTTTCATGTCACGTGTTCTTCTTTTAGTCTGTCTAAGGAGTGAAATTAAATTAATGTAGCCTGTTTAGAGTTAATTTAACACTGCAGTATTTGAACTGTAAATATTTCAAGGAATATTTTAAATATATTCTACTAAACACTTACATTTAAGGTAGAACTACCTTATAAATGTCTTCATAAAGTTATTTTATAAATGTTCCTAATAAATATGAAATGTCTGTCCCTTTTTTTTTTCATGAATGCATTTAGTAGTCTTCTAAAATCTGAAGACATCTGCATCTGCAGTCCACTGGAGCTCCCTCAGCTAGGTCTGGAGATAAGAAAGCAGAAGAAACTGATTCAGCAGTCAAAGTCATCAGCTACAAAAATGCTGCATTTTCATCATTTCTTCAAGGAACTCAAGTAAGTAAACTTCCTACAGAGTCCTGAAAGATATTTATTTTGAATCTGAATTCTAATCTCACCTGACAGTGTTACCTTGCTATATCTTTTCTAATCAATGCATCTGTCGGTAAGTGATAAAGCAAATTGTGGAGTTACACCAATCTATTTCGAAAGAAGGTTGAGGGAAGATATGATTGCTTTCTCTATAAATACATTAGAGGGATAAATACCAGGGAGGAAGAGGAATTATTTGAGTTCAGCACCAATGTGGACACAAGAACACATGGATATAAACTGTCCATCAGGAAGGTTAGACTTGAAATTAGATGCAGGATTATACCCATCAGAGGAGTGACGTTCTGGAATAGCCTTCTGAAGGGGACCCATAGGGGCAAAAGACCAAGCTGGCTTCAAATCCGAGCTTGATAAATTTATGGAGGGCATGGTATGATGGGATAGGCTAGTTTGGCAATTGACCGAACTCTGACTACTGATGGTGGATATGCCAAAGACCTGAGATTGGATGTTAGAAGGGATGGGCTCTGAGTTATTACAGAAAATCTTTTCTGGCTGTCTGGCTGGTGTGTCTTGCCCACCTGATCAGGGTTTAACTGATAGCCATATTTGGGGTCAGGAAGGAATTTTTCCCCCCAGGGCAGATTGACAAAGACTCTAGCATTTTTTCACCTTCATCTGTAGCATGGGGCGTGGCTCACTTGCTGGTGGATTCTCTGTACTTCAAAGTCTGTAAACCAGGGGTGTCAGACTCCTCCTGTGTGGGGGCTCACGTTGGAGGGTAGGACACCTGACGAAGGCCATGTGTCTACACAGGTCCCCAACCCTTTCCCCTGCTACATTCAGAGTGGCATGGGTGCTCCCCTTTCCAACCCCACAGGCCTGGACACCTTCCCTTTTCCCTGCCCTGTGGGGTCCCCATCCCCACACTGGCTCCAAGACCCTCTGCTGCTGGGCAGCTCCTGGAGACCTCTTCCCCTTCCCTTCCCACTTCCCCTACTGCGTGGCAGCAAGCAATCAGTCTGGCACAGACACAGGCAGACTGGGATCCTTCCTACCCCCGCCCACTCACAGTCCCTCATTCAGCATGCTGCCTTTGGTTGGGCTCATTCCCATGTGGGCCCCCGCTTTTTTCCCCTTTCTTATTTGTGATTCCTGCAACATGCTGTCAATCAAATTAGCATGCTGACTGACAGTGAACAGTTGGGGTGGGGGGTGGTTCAGGGGATCCCTGGGAGCCCAACCTAGCCTGCTGTAACTGAGACTCTGGTTGGTTGGCAGACCATAGCAGACTTGAGCTGGGATTGGCTGGAGTGCTTCCTTTGTTCCCTGTGCTGTGACTGGGGTCATGTGAGTGAGCCAGAAGCATGCCTGTCCTTGCTGTTCACTGCTGCTGCAGAAAGTTCCCAGGCACTGTCCAGGCAGCAACTCCAAGGGCCAGATCAGTGCCCTTGGTGGGCCAGATCCAGCCTGCAGGCCCTGAGTTTGACACCCTGGCTTTAAAGCATGATTTCAGGACTTTAGAATTCTGTTGTAAGTTAGAGCTTTATTACAGGAGTGGGTAGGTGAGGTTTTGTGGCCTGCATTGTGCAGGAGCTCAGACTAGATCAGGATCTCAAACACGCAGCCCCTAAAGCTATTTCCTGCAGCCAGCGATGACACTATTGTTACCAGCATTTGCAATATTGTTGTATGAAAAAGTTTCAGTGGCATGGCTGTTGGGCTAACATACTAGTCCTCATGCAGCCCTCGTGGTTATTTGAGTTTGAGACCCCTGGACTAGATGATCATATTGCTTTTGTCTGACTTTAAATGTGTGAGTCTGAGTCCTACTGAGGATCTGATGCCTACACTATAAAGTCCATCCTACCTCCTCCTTGGGGTTTGATTTTGTTACCAACTTAAATAACAGCAACACACAAACTTAGTTGGTTTTAGATTTTCCTTGCGTGATCACTCGGCTGTGGTTGCCTTTTTCCCTAAGGGAAGTAACGTGGCCTAATGGATACTGGAACTCCCAAAAGCTGTGTTTCTATTCCCAGTTGTGCCACTGGATTTCTGGGTTACCCTGAACAAGTCATTTCACTTCCCTGATTCACCTTCAAAATATGGGAAAGAATGCTTACCTCTTTCACAAAGAGCTTTGAGATCAATGGAAGGAAAGTGCTGCACAAGTTCACTGCATTGTTATGTATTAGATGGTTCTTATCACTGCTGAAGATTATTGACTCTATCTGCTAGCATGATTCAGCTGTCCCTACAGAAATGGTTCAAGTGGCTAACAGGTTGACTCCAAAGAGGAGTCCCGTATTACTATTATAATAATATACAGGATTTTAGATGCTGCTTAGCTGTTAAATTGTTTTGCAATCTTTGTGGATAACTAAGATTATTATTGGTGTGTTGTTAACTGAGTCAGTTCAAAAGATTTCCAATGAATTTAAACAATCTGTGGGATTGTACTGAGTTGAAAGTTTTCAACACAAAACAAACAGACAGGCTTGATTTCCTGCCATCCTTTCCCACTAGCCAGTTAGCTGATGAAAAGGCAGATTGATGGGCTGCCCAGTTCCCAGTGCTGTCCATCCAGTGGGCAGGCAAGCTAACTGCTTGCCAGCCACAAAGCTGACTTGTCAGGTCAGAAATTCTCCAAATATTCCATTTTGGTTCTTCCAAAACTTAACTTTTCAAAATTGTCTGTTCCACATAAAACTTGAATATCTTTTTTTTTTTTTTTTGTTCCACTTCAAAATGAACCATGTCTCAGAAATATGAAGTAGCCTTCAGGCCAGAAATCCCAGATCCTGCCCCACTTTACTGTTTAAATGAAGACACAGAGGGGAAGATGAATGAAAATTCAGAACAAGATTAGATTTTGGACATCCTCACTCTTACTAAAACATCTCCACCTAGCTTACACAAATAGCAAACCACCAGTGATTATAACACACAATTTAGGCCAAACTGTGCAACCTTTACACATGGAAACTTTTTATTTACATTCAGAATTTTGCCTGAGAGAAGTACCAATCCATGGTATTTTTTGTCTCTCTGATACAAATGAATTCTCTCTCTCAAATGAAAATGCATTGATTACAGACAGTGTTATTAAAGAAAGGACAAATCTGTTGCATATGGAAAAGCTGCTGGTACCTGAGAAATTAACTCTACTCATGGAGCAAGCTCTCCAAGAAAATCCTTGGTTGTTGAGCAATGTGCTAACAGCACAACATTAATTTATCTCTGTTCCACTGAAGTAATTTTAAAGTTACTTTTAGTCAGTGACTAAAACCTGTGGTCATATTTAAAGAGTGCCAAGGAGACTACATTGCATGAAAAATGTTGACATTACCTGTACAATCAATATTCTCCAGCCAAACCAAAAAGAAAAAAATTCAATACATACCATTTGCAGGGCTGTAAATGCGCAAAGCTATAGAGTAAGACAATAAAATAAAAAAAATCTATATCATCTGGTATCAAAGGATCTCAGGATGCTTTATATTAACTTACAAGCATCACAGCTCTTAATGCCTAATAAGTGCCTCATTATCCACTCCAAGATGACCGAAGGGTATCAAAAGGTCATTTTCCCTTTCATCTAAATGCAGCCACTGCTAAGGTGGGAGGCAGAAGTGGTGCCAAATAGGAAGTCAAACAAACAAACAAACAAGGAGTCCTGTGGCACTTGAAGACTTGGAAGTGAAACTGAATACAGTGTAGCTGGAATGAGATCTCATGCACAGTAAGCTTTTGGACCAATTACTTTTCCAAAGCTGCTATGACTAATTCAGCAATGGTGACAGTGCAGAAGCTAGTGTGAATAGGGCTCTGGTGGCTGCTGCTGTCAACTGTTGGATCTTCTAGATCTGCTCCAAGCTGGGCTAGGTGTCATGGTGATTGAAACCAGCAAGCTGTGGGAGCCCCCTGTCTAGAGGAGCACTCTCATTTGTGCTGCCAGGGTTGAAGATGAAGTAGCTGTAACATCAGTGGGAATTTTTGGGAAACGAAGCCTTGTGTACATCACCCTTTTCCAGACTTCTGTCTTTAGGAGTCTGTGTGTTGACACAACCTGTTCCATCTTTATTAAAAGAGATGACTAGTTTTTGTTGCGATCACTTCACATGGTTTTAAAATTATTCTTTCCAACGGGAAATGCAGGGCACAAAATGAAATTATCTGGGCATTAGCATCTGAGCGGGTCCTTGCCTTTCAAAAAGTGCCATGAGAAATATAACGAGTACAGGTGGCCCGATCATCAGTTTTACCTGTCAACTGAAAGAGATCGCCCTCAGCGGCACAGTGAGCCAAACCACTGTTGGTTAGTCACTAACGGAGAGGGAAGAGTGCCACCTGCTGAATTCCCCATGCTGCTTTCTGCAGAACTTCCACATACCTTGACGTGCCCCATTTTGCCCCAGCCCAGGCTGAGGGATCAGAGTGAGGCATACAGCGCTAAACAATTCAAATCTCTCGGTCAGGGCTGATACAAAGATGGTTCACTTACTAACTAGTTTTTAAGTGTATCGTCTGCATCATCCCTTGCACTGGTCGGCTATTGTCCTCACAACTCCGCACACACCTCTCCTCTTGTCAGCCAGGTAGGAGAGGACTTCCGGCTGCCAGATATTTCATATGAAATGTCAGTGTCATGCTAATGGGGGGGGTGCTTCCATTAACTCTGTGATAGCAACTGGGTCCTCAAGTATTAAACTCGGGCCCCAAGGTGGTTATTAACCAAATATATGGTTATTACCAAGTTCCCGGAAAGCTGGCTTGTCACAGAGTCTCCACTGTTCCCTGGAAAGGGAAGTTTGCTTAGCGACAGCGCAGAAAATCTTCTGAAGCTGCCAATGTGGAGAAAAGATTAAGCTAACTTTTATTAACTGCTTAGGTGGATAGTGATCTGTTGAGTGAAACAGTGAACGATGAAACAGTCTAAGCTCAATGTCTGGGTTGCTGTGCCAATGCCTTCTCTTTCACTTTGCAGTTGGTAGCAAGTTCTTGGTGCCAGTTGAGAAGCAGCCTGAGGGTGAGACTGTGGCTGCAGGCCGGGGTGAGCGGGGCGTAGTAATGCGAGCTATTTACCAAAACCTCGGCGGGAGGAGCTGGAGGGACCCAGATCACGGCCTGGGGGGAGGAGGAGGAGGAGGAGGGTGACCAGCCCCGGCCGCTGGCTCCCCTCTCCCGCTCCCAGCGGTTCAGGCTCCCGGCTCATTTCACGCCCGCCTGGCTGTGCCCCCTGCCGGCTCCCGCCCGGGGCTGGGGGGGACCCTGCTGGCGCCGCCCCCAAGCCGGGGGGGCAGGAAACGCCGCCCCCCCCCCCCCCGGGCCCGGCCGGAAACCTGCCCCGCTCGGCGCCGGGAGCCCGGTGCGGGGGATTGAGGCTGCTCCGGCCGGGGGCGGCCGTGGCCGCGGATCCGGTGCACGGGCTCGGCTCTGATCCGATCCGATCTGCCGTGTGAACAGCAGGGAAAGCCGGAGTGACTCCGGAGCGGCGCCGGTCCCCGGCTCGGAGCCGCCCGCGGGCCGGGCCGTTTCCTCTGAGGGGCTGAGCTGGGCCGGGGAGCCGCTCCGGTGTCACTCCGGGGCGGGGCGCGGAGGCGGGTCCGGACATGCCGAGGCGCCCCCCGCGCGGAGCCGCCGCAGCGCCGGGAGCGGAGGGGCCGGAGGGGGCAGCCATCGATCCGCCGGCCCGGCTCGGGGGCCGGGACTGAGCCGCGCCGCCTCCTTAGCGCCGCCTCGCCCCGGGGATGGGGCTCCCCGCCCCGCGCCCGGCCGGGGAAGGCAGCTGAGCTCCGCGCCGGCCGGCCATGGGGCGGGGGAGCCGCTAGCCGCCCCGCGGAGCCGCGCTCGGCCCGGCGCTACAGGCGGGAGATGGGAACCCGGGGGCGGCTCGGCGCCCGCCGCCTCCTGCCGCTGCCGCTGCTGCTGCTCGGCGCCGCCCCGCTCCTGGCCGTCGGCGGTGAGTGGCCCCGGGACGGGACGGGACGGGGCTGGACGGGGACCTGCCGCCTCGCCCCCTAACCCGCCGTGTGCTTGTGTCTCCCGCCCGCAGCCTCCTTTACCGAAGTCCCCCGCGATGTGACCGTGAGGGAGGGAGACGACATCGAGATGCCCTGCGCTTTCCGCGCCCGCGGAGCCACCTCCTACTCCTTGGAGATCCAGTGGTGGTACCTGAAGGAGCCGGCCCGGGAGCTGGCCCACGAGCTGGCCCTCAGCGCCCCGGCCAGCAGGACCAAGGTACCGGCGCGGCGCGGCGCGGCTGGGCGGGCGAAACGGGCTGCTCCTGTCAGGGCCACCGGCCCCGACCCGTCCTGGAGCCTCCCTTGCCATGGACCCCGGGAAATCCCCCAGCGCCGGGGTGCAAACATGCTCTTAAAGACGGGCTCCAGCGCCCCGGTGCAGAGAGCAGCTCCGAAGCGGTTTGTTGCGGGGCTCCAGTAAAGAGCCGGGATAAACCGGGGACTGCTGCCACCCCGCTCTCCTGAACCGGCCAGTGGAGATCCCTGCACACACCCCGGGAGGCTGATTAGACAGATGAGCTCTTCTGTGTAGATAATGAATAAGAACAGCTGTGGAGAGAGGGATCTGGTCAGAGCCCAGATTGGGCAGGACACTTCTGCAGTTGGGCGATTGATTTACACGCTCAAATGAAGTGATTACCGTGCATTAAGGAGAGCGGCTTAAATCGGGGGTATTCTCTCTCCAGCCCCAGAAGGCCTCTTGGCTTGAATTTGGCCCGTTTTAATTTCTGGGCTGCGTTTCCCTGATGCTCCAGTTTGTTCTGCAGCCTAGATCTGGCCCCAGCACTTTTCATTGACAGCAGAGTCCATCCAGCATATAACCAAGGCTAATCTTTCTAAAGAACGCAGCACGTAAGTAACTCTTCCTACCACAGAGCCCTTAAGCCCGGGGCTGGTCCTCTCTGGCTGGCAAGCTTGTTTTCCCATATGGCTCAAATATAGATGTAAAGCATATAGACTCCAAACTAATGTGATGCCACCTAGCTGAGGAAAATGTGAAGTAAGTTGTCAGAACGGCAAAGACATTGCTTGGATTTAAACGTCTTCTTTAACTTTATATAAAACTGTGAGCTGCTTTTACAATAAATGGTGGCAGGGGGTGCCTGGAGAGTGATGACTATCTCCTTGGGAGGCACCACAGAAAGATCAGAGGCATCATTTCATTTTACAGTTGTAAAGCTGGAAGTAACCAGATCCAAAAACTGATGAGCTGCTTCTGATATTGTGCTGTTTAGGGACCTCATCCGTGCACTAAAGCAATTCAGGGTTTGGCCTCCCCAAGTCATTTCCTTGCACAAATCTGCACCGCTGTGGAAAATAACCATGGCTGCTTCCAATTGCCATAGCGAGTTTACTTGGTCTTTTTACAATTACCATTGCTCTATTTATACAGCATGCAAATATTCCTCTGCAAACATCTATCCCTTAGCAACAGCACCAGTTAATACAGGGATCTAATAAGCTCAGTTAAATTTTACCAAAGCAGTCCTGCTAGTGAAGTACCATTTGATTGTCTGCCTTCTCAAATCAAATCCAAACTCTCAGTAATCACACGCAATCTGTTTGAAACAAGCTGCACTGAAGAGCTGTCTGTCCTGCAGTCTGGTTAACCGGAGACGTCAGTGATTATAGTAATGTTAATGTGCTCCAGGGGTCTTAGGGTTTTGGCTAATACGTTTCCCTCTCTGCTTTTTTAGGTAACGAATAAGGATGCAACTAAAATCAGCGTAAGTGCAGATCGGATTGTATAATACACCATGTCTGTATAGACCTTGGTTTTGTAATACCCCTGGCAGGAGATCAGCCAGTTTAATTCTGAGCAATGAAATTTGTGGAGCACGGTGGCACACGCCTGTTGTCCTCTTCTTGGTGTGCCCTCTCTCCATCACAGTTTTACCACCTTTTGCTGGTTTAATTTTATTCCTTGCAAATCCAGGGGAGAGGGTATTGGGTTTTTCTCCTCTTTGATTTCACCTGGAAATGCTAGAGGCCAGGTCAGGTGGTAATTTTGCTTTTTCATTTGGCTGCTTTCACTACTGAAAACCTGCTCCCCTCCGCTATATGAAATTTCTTTCTAGCATATTATGGACACTTTCTGTTGATGTTGGGCCTGATCCAGTCACCGATTTCAGTGGACATAAGAGCAGGCCCATTTATCAGCTTGGCTTCAATCCCTTCACTACACTATTCTGTTTCCTCTTGTGCTGGCCGCTGGGAAGAAGAAGAGTGCTAGGGAAAGTCAGGCAGTCCTTAAGCACTCTGGCTGGGAGGAAAGTAAAGACTGTAGGATGAGATCTTTAATTCACTCAGACTAATAGCCCCACTGAAGTGAAAGGCAATCTGAAAAGCAGTGTTTGTAATGGAGATCTGTGAGTACAAGGCTGATACGCCAGACTTGGGAATGATGTATGTAGTCTGGTGACTGCAAACGAAGGTATAAGGGTGTTTTAGGTCGATCGGGAGTAGGGACAGCTGCATTTGGTAAGGCATGCATTTTTTAGAGGGGAGGAGGAAGGCTAGTGACTAGGTGGTTTATGGTTCTCTCTATATAAGAGAGAGGAGATGCATAATCTTTAGCAGGCTAGTGTCTTGTTGAAGTTGGGAGGGTTCAGTGGATGGAAGGGCCCTGTTTCATTTGGGGGGGGAATGACTATTTTTAAAAAGGCAGATTAGTGGCTGGGGGCTGGGTTTTAGATGGAAGATGCCTTTATCTTTGGAAGGAGATGAGGGCAGGATTAGTGGCTTCTCAAAAAATTTAGAAGGTGGAATTTTAATGCATTAACTTTGGGATGAGGGAGAGAGAGGATTAACAGCTGATTATTCGAGTGTGGTGGAGAGGTGTATTTAGTTTTGGAAGTGAAGAACAGGAATTTTGGCTGGCCTTTCTCCTTTGGAGGGGAGATC
Source organism: Podocnemis expansa (assembly GCA_007922195.1). NCBI lineage: Eukaryota > Metazoa > Chordata > Testudines > Podocnemididae > Podocnemis > Podocnemis expansa. The sequence continues at coordinate 2,640,436 of ML682028.1, forward strand.
CATTGATTATAGTATTTATTTATGGTAGGAAATGGGATAGGAGCAATGGCTGTATGGTTTTGATTTTGGGGAGGGAAAAGTAATAGGGTGGATGGGTGCCATGGGTGGGTGCACTACAGAATGCTTTTTTGGAAGTGGTAGATTCAGTAGCTTGGGGCTTGACTGGAGTATGCACCATTGGATTTTGGATTGTAAGAGCTGAGATAGGTTAGGTGATTTGGTAACTTGAAAGTGGGGGAATTCGTTGACATCCATGAGGAACTGGCAGACTGGCTTGCAGCAGGAGTGAGCTGATGTTGGAGAGGAGCTGGGATGGTCTCTCACACTGCATGGTTATTGAGGGAAGATGCATTCACTGCACAGGTCTGATGGAGCAGGCAGGTGAGGAGGTTGTGGGGCTGGAGAGTAGGTGCCTGAATTTTTGAGAGAGAGAGGCGGGCTCAGGGCTGGAGAAGGGAGGGAGGTGGGTCTGGGGTGGGGAAGCGTTCTGGGACAGGGGCGGGCCAGGCTGCATTGCAGCATGGGGCAGCCAGTGACTGATCAAATTGGCCTGTGGACTGTGTCTTGCAGACGGTGCGTGTCCAGGGCAATGACATCTCGCACCGGCTGCGGCTGTCTGGCGTGCGGCGGCAGGACGAGGGTGTCTATGAGTGCCGGGTGTCGGACTACAGCGATGATGAGACCCAGGAACACAAGGCCCAAGCGCTGCTGCGGGTCCTGTCGCGCTTCTCCCCGCCAGACATGCAGGCGGCCGAGGCGGTCTCGCACATCCAGAGCAGCGGTCCGCGCAGGTACAGCCCAGCCAGCCGGGCCACTGCCGAGCCCAGCCTGGAGAAACGCCTGCTGCCACCCCAGGGGGCTGGGGCTGGTGCCAGGGTGGGAGCCGCTGCCGCCACTTCTTCTGCCACTGCCACCTCCACCACCACAGCGTCCTCTTCCGCCTCGCCACCTTCCGGCAAGGCTGCCATCCTCCGTCAGCAGCACGGGTCAGGTAAGTAGGGGTGGGAGCACGGGCAACCCCAGTGGGCCGTACCAGGAAGCAGAAGGATTCAAGCATGGGGTGGAGAGGTGCCGTGTGCCTCAGGGGCCTGGCCCGGCCTGATGGCAAGGAGCCAGGGTGTTAGCTGTGCCTGCCCCGGCCCTGCTAATCCAGCGACAAAGCCTCTGAGCCGATTTGGGAGCCAAGGGAACGGGCCTGTAGTGGGGAGCTCTAGCCCTGGGTTGGTTTGGGGGGTGCCTCAGTTTCCTTTCCAGCTGACGGCAGCCAACTGGGAAAACTCTTCACTTGCCTCCGGTATTGTGATGTCTTTTGGCCTACACCTTGTAACCTCTGCTGTGGGTGTGCGTTACATGAGCAATTGAAAACATTTATTTTTGGTGTATGTTCCAATTGCTTTTAGTGGCTTGCCATGGATTGCGGGGGGGGTGCCTAGGGAAAACCGTAGAAATAAGTTTCATTGAAAGTCATGGGTAGGAATGGGGGTGCCACTGAAATCTGAGTGAAAGGGCAAACAATTTTAAAGCATAATAAACCTTTCACATTTGGGAGTGGTAGAACTGACCAAGTGCCAATGAAGGGCTTTGGTGTTTGTGCCTTGGCAACATTATACATGGTTTAAGGTTGTTGCTTCCTATGGAAGGAAATATAACTAAGATAATAATTTAAGGCTGTAATTTAGGGTGCAATTCTGCAAATACTTAAGTATGTGAGTAAATGTATTTAAGTGCTGGAAGGATCAAGTTTTAAGAGTTAATGATGCACCATTTTAAAGTCAATGAGAGTTTTGTGGGGAACTCTCTTGGGAGCAGAATAGAAAGCAGAGCTTTTTATATAGGTATAAACTATTCAGTTTCACATTTTCAAAGTCGTTTTCTACATCTGTCATTTTTGTTCCTGAGTGGTAACGGCATTCATAAAGTAAAATGTTAGCTTTTCTATAGATGTCTTAAGGCCTTAATGTTGCAAACAGACTCGTGTGAGTGACCCCTTGTCCCTGCACAGAGCGGTGTGCAGCACTTGGACAGAAGAAAGCGAAATGTCAACTGCAGTACAATGAATTCTTCATTTTAGCTTTTAGCATTTAAAGAGATATTAGCATTTCTTTTAACAGCTTGCAAATGCAAACACTGGGAAATAGTGAGAGACCTTTCCGAGATGAGTACATTTCTTTCAGTGCAGTAATTATTACTGCATGTGACCCAATCCTGCTCCCACTGAGGTCAGTTGTAAAACTCCATTTATGGATCCTTGTTGTTCCAAGTACCAAAGCCTGCATTGTGAAGACTGTCAGGATATTCAGCATTATTCTGGCTGGGTTTGGTTCATGTGTTTCCCCCTGTCTTTCACATAATATGGAGCAAGCAATTGTTCCTGTATACATCGAAGATGATGGTGTTACTGAAAATTGAGCATGCTCAAAAAAAGAACCAAGGTCACCTCACAGAAGAGGGCTCTTGGAAGGAGAATGGTCTTTAAACGGAAACGTACACGTCTCTTTATGCCCATTTACACTCTTTCCTCAAACATACAGGCTCAGCTTCAGACAGTGGAAAGAACCATGTCAGCTAATATCCATGAACTCTATATGGCTCCCAGATGAAAAGTCTTTTGTGATTGTTACCTACATCTGTTCTTTGCCCAGTGAAACATGTTTCCCATGCAGACCCATCCTCTGAAAGCTGGGGTTTGTTTTGTGCCATGACAAAGAGTTTTGCGTACTGTCTTGCTGACTGAATATTTGGGCTAATCTGGATCACGTGCCTTCTGCCTAATAATGACCTGTCAAGACAAATGAAAAAGTCGTGCCTTAAACCTTACTTTGCTATATAAAAGAGGTCTCATTCAGGATACGTGCTGTTACGCAGCCTGCTCATCTGAGTCAATCCTAGCACAGTGTATATATCTGCCCTAATAAAACAGTCCGATCAAAATATGCCTGGCACAGCGCCACCTTAACAGATGGACGTGAGTGTGTATAGCCAAGAGACTATGTTAGCTACGTCTCTTAGGGCAAGATCTGCTGCCTACATGATCTAAATCGCTGTCTCTCCTGATTTCTACATGCCTGTTGTTAGCGGATGCACCAGTGCAACATCATTTCTCGGCTGGATTAATTTCCAAAAATAAAACACAACTGTTGCAAGCGGATATGGAAATACAGGATTCATTTAACTCAAGTAAAAGATGGTGGAATACAGTAGAGCGCCTCGTGGTCCTGTGGGGGAGAGTTTCCATCTGGATGCCCTTACAAAGTAGGCTAAGCCAAGATTTGCTGTTGTGATGTCCTCTTTGTGCAAGCTCACACGAGTGAATATCACTTTGCAGTGACATAGGAGCCGGTGACCTTTCAGGTTGACAGCTGAAGTAGCTCTGCAGAGCATGAGTTGTTAATCGTCATTGGGCTTTTTTAAAAAGGTGTGCGGGAGCCATTACTTGCATTCATGTGCAGAAAATACATCACATTTTATGTTCTGTATTGGTCTTGTGAAGATAACATACTTTTCCTCTATTTGACTTGAGTCGCTCAATGAGAAAAATCTACTTTGGTCTGTTACTTTCCATAGTTCTGCACAACATGGACCAGCCTAGAATGATCCTGATAATAAAATGTCTGTAATACTCAAGGCATTAGGAACATGAAAACTTGGGCCTCCAAGTTGCTCTTTCCAATGCATTCCATGTTGATAGTGACCGTAAGTTATTGCCCTTTGATGGACATTTGGTGGCTTTTGTGAGGGTCACTGTCCAGCTTCTAGTGAACTGGTGTTTCCATCCTAAGAACCACAGTTGCAGCTGCTGCTCTCTTTGCTGTAGAGAGAGACAGATTGGTGTGGAATGGCCCCTCCTCCTCGTCAGCAGGTGGGGGGGCAAGGAGTCTCGTGGCACTTAAAGACTAACAGATTTATTTATCTCATGAGCTTTCATGGGAGAAAATCCCACTTCATCAGATGCTTTGAAGAAGGGGAACTTACAGAATGGCATGAAAATAATGCAGGGGAGTGTAAAACCTGGGATGAGGTCACACTACAAAAGCAAATCAGAGCGTTTGTAAAGATTCAAACTCTGGGAAACAGCACATAGAGGGAGGGTGAAGTCAAATTACCTGTTATAATGGGAAAGAATCCATAGTCACAATTCAGTCCTGCTTTCACACAATCTAATCTGCATGCTAGTTCGATTTTGGCTGTTTCTCTTTGAAGTCTTGATGTCCCATTAATTTGCTTGAGGACCATTGTTAACAGATCATAAACGGAGTGATTAGAAAGATGGAAGTGCTCAGCAACTGGGTTTTTGTGTGTGTGTGTGTGTGTGTGTGTGTGTGTGTGTGTGTGTGTGTGTGGTGATTTCTGATGTCAGTTTTGTGTACATTTATTCTTCTGCCTAGGGGCTGTCCTGTCTGTCCAATGTATAAGGTGTGGGGGCATTTCCAGCACTTGATGGCATAAATCACATTAATGGATGAGCAGGTGAAGGACCCTTTGATGGAGTAGCTAGCTTGATTTGGTCCTATGATGGTGTCTTTTGTGCAGATATGTGGACAAAGTTGGCAACGTGGTTTGTTGCAGGGATATGTGCCCCTGCTTTAATGGTTCTGTTGTTAGGTCTGTAGTTGCTGGTGAGCACCTGTTTAAGATTCAGGGGTTGTCTGTAGGCGAAGAGAGGTCTGTCTCCCAACGCTAGAGAGTGCGGGATCATCTTTTAGAATAGGCTGGAGCTCTAAATGATCTGTTGTAGAGGTCTGTCTTTGGGGGATGGGGATTGTATGTGGTGACCAGTGGCATTCTGTTGTTTTCTTTCTTGGGCCTTTCCTGCAGTAGATAACTTAAGGGTACCCATCTGGCTGTGTCAATCTGTTTTCTTACTTCCCCAGATGGGTACTGTAGTTTTAAGAATGCTTGATAGAGATCCTGAAGATGTCTGTCTCTGTCTGAGGGATCAGAGCAAATGCGGTTATATCTTAGGGCTTGGCTGTAGACAACGGATCGTGTGGTGTGTCTAGGATGGAAACTCGAGGGATGTAGATAACTATACCAATCAGTAGGTTTTCGGTATAGGGTGGCGTTGATGTGTCCATCCCTAATTTGTATTGTAGTGTCAAGAAAGTGGATCTCCTGTGTGGAGTGTTCCAGGCTCAGTTTGATTGTGGAGTGGAAATTGTCAAAATCTCTGTGGAAATCTTCAAGAGCATCCCTGCCATGGGTCCAGATGCTGAAGATGCCATCAATGTGGTGTAAGTAGAGAAGAGGTGCTTTGGGATAAGACTTGAGGAAATGTTGTTCTAAGTTGCCCATAAAAATGTTGGCGTATTGTGGGGCCATGTGGGTGCCCATAGCAGTGCCATTGATTTGGATATATAAATGATCCTCAAAGCTGAAGTGGTTGTGGGTGAGCACAAAGTCACAAAGTTCAGTCACAGGCTGTGCTGTGGCATCATTTGGGAAGGTTCTTCTAATAGCTTGTTATCCATCTGTGGGAGAAGTTGGTGTTCCCTGTACTCATGGCTGTTTTTGTGAAAAAACAGAAAGCATTGCTATCAAGGGCTTACTTGGACATGTGTTTGCACAAGTACTGACATCTTTTAATGTGTTTAAAGAAACAGCATCATGCTACAGGGCTTCTAATAATTAATGTTTTTGTGGCTGATGTTTGGTGGCTATTTTGACTGATGTAATTAGTTTTCTCATAAGAAACGTCTTCTCTTTCTTCATCGTGCTCCCAAACAAGAAGTCTTATTTTGAGTTGACTTATTCATGACAATGTCTTGTTTAGCAATTTAATGAATATGGCTGTTAAACCACATTAGATCTCTATGCCCAGAAGTGAATGAAATCACAACATACCGAATCCAGTGCAGGATTACAGAGGCCCACTAGGGCTAATAGCTGTGGAGATGCAGGATTTCTGTAACAGCAGCGGGAAAAACAGAAAACCTCTCTCAGTGGCGGGCTCTAGCTCCCCCTGCACATTGCAGATCTGTCGTAGGGTATGTAGCAGTTTTCTACAAGGGAAGCTAGAAGAGGAAAGTGAGGATGCCTCCCACAAAGAAGGGCTATTCCATAGACACAAGTACAAATGCTCCTGATGCCATTGGTCATTGATGTGGAACTGAACAGCAGTACCTGGAGAGCTAGTTGCCAGGGCTAAATTCTAAAATGAATAGCTAAAACCAAAGTTGGAGAGAGGGGATCTAAAATTTACACTATGAACATGTGTCACCTTACTATACAGCTCTAGATCTGAAGCTGGTGAATGATGCAATAGGTAATGCATCCAAAGGAGGATGCATACCTTGTTTGGGAAGTTTTCTCACTGTGGCCATATTACCATTTGCTGCAAATACACTCTTGCCTTGCTGGCCCTTTGAGGCCATTTAAAAGCATCAACAGGGAGTAGAGGAAGTTTACAGACCATCCAAAAAGGTCTGAACTGAATGGGAAGGAAGGGAGCAAATCCCAGTAAATATGAACTCAGTAAGACATCTGGTAAAAGTGATGGTACAGCACGCTGTATTGCAAACCCTAACGCAACTATTTAGATAAGTAAGGGTTTCCATTGCAAGGTGCATATCAGTAACCTGTAAAGTATTCACTAATTATTAATAGATGCTGTTTACATAAAATGTTAGACCTCACATACCAAATGGATTTTGATGAAAAGTCGGCTGTTTACTGAAACTATGCAGTGCCTGCTGCAGAAAATATTTTAAAACAAACAAAAAATCAACACAAGGGTTCCCAGTTGGCTCTGTGAGGACACTGCCCGTAAGTAAAGGAAATGTGAAGTGTGACAGCTGAATGGCAGAAGTCTATCTTTCCATTGTAGCATTAGCTAAGCAATAAAACAGTCTGTGCTACGTATCTATTCCATTAGCAACATACACAGACCTTCTTATGTGATCCTTGATTTTGTAAAGCGCATGCATTAATGGCACTATATAAATAGTACATACCATTATTTGCATGTTAAGAATGTGCACATCATTAGTAGACTGTTTTAATGCCATCAGACCAAAAATGGTGTGCAGTTATTAAAGACCTAATTGTACTCCTATTGTATTGCATGGAGTTTTGCCACTGAATGAAGGAGAAGTGGTTCCAACCATTGGGACATTAGTGTCATCAGTTTTTAAGAAGAGCTCCTGTTTGTTTCAGTCTGTTGTTCTCTGTAAAAGTTGATGACACAATATGTATAACAGAGAACCTGCCCCTTCCTGTTACTATTGCAGTGGAAGTGTTCTCAGTAGTTTCAGTGTAGTGGTATAGGGTGTCCTGTACCCTGTAGTCCAACAGTTGTAATTGTAGGGTCAAATGATCCCTCAGACGTGCTTGCAGGACTCTTGTTGACTTCATGAATTCAAGGACAAAATTAATGATCCCTTTCATCTTCTAATTGATTTAAAAGTGGATTAATGGTGGCTGTTACAGACATTTTCTAAAGGATACATAGTTCCTTGACAGATGCCAAGCTAAATGAGAAATCCACAATATGTGGCTTATAGTTAACAGACATGTGGAGTAAACTTCTGATCAGCTTTAACTATAGAAGAGAACAGATCCATTGTTATAAAACTATTGCATAATATGTCAAATATTAGCTGGTCAAATGGAAGATTATCTGTAGTATTTAAACTAATATATCAAAATCAGAGTTGTGGTTTAATGAGATTTAGGGAGATTATTGCTTGTTTACCATTAAAGTGGATTATCTCAGTATTTTAAATCAGTGTGGAAATTATAAACATGTTACTTAGGCTGTAAGTAAGGCAAGGCATGCTACAAAGATTATTTTTGATAATAGCTATGTTAATATGTGGAGTCTTCTGTATGGGCCCCAAAATGCAAAGATCAACATTCAACTTAACTGTAAAAACTAGAAGTTAAATTTCAATTGTAAAACAACACCAGGCTGAACAAGTAAAACATGCAGAGCATTAACGTTTTCAGAAGGGCATCTGTGTTTGATACTGACCACAGTAACGTATGGTGGCCATACGTATATCAGGGCCCCTTTATTCTAGGGACTGTGCATTTGCCCGTTAAAATGCATAGTACAAAAAGGTCCCTGCCCCAAAAGAGTGTACAGTACTAAATAGACGAGGCAGACAAAGGGTGGGAGAAAAGATCAAGTAATTTGCCCAAGCCGTGGTATAGCTAGAAATTGAACCCAAGCCTTCAGAGTGTCAGTCCACTGCCTTAATAAGATTAACTTTAGTGCATAACATTTTGGCAGAATGTCCACGTGGGGCTGTTCGCAAGCTACGTAACACAATAAGGGAAGGGTGATTCATTTTGTGGGTTTATTTCAGTGTTACAAGGGGGTAATCACCAAAAAGAAGTTGCATAATTTATGGATCACCCCAAGTATGTGTTTGTGTGCAGGCTTGGAGGCAGAATTTAGGCAAACTTGTGCCCTGAACATCCATTAGCAGCAGTAGTTTCAGAATTTCCTTTTGCATGCTTGATCTCTAATCACAAAGTTCTGAAGCAGAAACCTTTAAGTAAAATAAATAGAGTGAGTGTGGAAAAAGCTATTCTATGTTGTGTTTGAAATGCAATAGGAAGGACACTGCAAAACTCAAGCCTGAATGCAGAGAGGGATTGTTCATAATAAGGAAGCAAATGAGTGCAAGCCATGCCCAAACAGAAGCTAGGGGGAAGGAGTCTTGAGTGGCTGATGCTAAAGAAATCCCTGTTTGTGCCTAGTCTGTTGAACATCTTTTCCAAGATACTATAGCCAATGAAAAGGCCTAATTTTTCAGTCCTCCTGCATGCAGAACTCCCAATTCCATTGGTGGGAGGTGAATATACCTAGACAGGCCTGGACCTGAGATGGGCCCACAAAGTTTGGATTGGAGAATCCACTGAGGGAGACAATGTGAGAGAATATTGGGGCCTGCTAGGGGGACCCAGACACAGAGGACATTTTGGTGAAACAGGGAAGCTGGAGTTCTCCAAGAAGTTAGATTGGTGGGGAAGGGTGCCCCATGGTCATTTAGAAGTCCTTTGTTCAGACTGGATTTGGGTTCAGTTTAAGACTGGAACTGGGAACAAGGAATATGGCTTGGGTCTAAAACTGGTGAGATTAGTCTTGATATGTAACAGTCAAAAGAGTTTTTCTACTGGAGTTAATTTATCTTTATGTATCAGGTTTTTCATAAAGTAATTTGGAAAGACAAGAGCTTGTACCTTCTCAGTTTGCTTTGTTTCCCAGCTCTCTAATGTCTGCACTTTGTGCTTTTAGTGAGGCTACATACACAATCAATCTAGCATTTGACTATGCACAGTGTAAAGGAAATCTGGGTCATATTACATTGTTCATATCCGTTACGTACAATGTCAAGAAACACTGGGCATAAATGAAATCTGACTAAACTCCTCAATGTCGCTGAGTATTAAAAGTGCAAAAGGAATGTCACATTAAATACACATCACTGATGTTTTAAAAGCTAGGTGTGTTATGGATTCTCTTGGTTTCCAATAGGGATAAGTAAGGTCAGGCACTTTTTTGTAATGTGATATTGATTAGTTCATAGACTGGACAAAAGTAAAAACTCTGCTGCAGTATCTTCAGTATAAAAGAGTTAGGCCAAGCCAAATTACTGTGGAAGATATGATTTATTTGATTACCTTTCATATGCAATGCGAGTGTGGAGGGTAGGCAAAAGTAGACTAGCCTGTACAAAACTAGAATAAAGATATCTAGGAATTCTTTATTACAATTTACACATCCTTTAAATAAATTAAATAAATTAAATATTAGGAAAGTAATGAAAAATGGGCTGCCGTGGTTTTTTTTTAAATGTTTGGAGAACCTTATCTGTTGTGGACTACATTTTCAAAGAGTTTTCTAAATTTTGTTTGCATCAACAATACTTACCCATGCATCTATTTGTGAGTGCTAAATGTTCAGCTGCAGGTGGGAAACTATGTGCCTAAATGTCTGGCTGTCCGCTCCCAAGCATGTAATTTGCTTGGGCAACTGGAAGTTTATTGTGCATGCAAACAAATACATTTTGCAAATTTTTCAAGTATATTTCTAGAGGTTATTTTGCAAAATCCATCTCTAATGTGTAGTAATTGTTCACAATCAGTACTTCTTGCAAGAGAAGCCAGTAATAAGTAGTTGAGGAATGCAGTATATTGATACAGAATTAATGATCTATTCATTTGGAGGAGAATGGATTGTAATCTAATACTTAATATTGCATTTCCCTAATCCTTAAAGTACTACACTTAAACTACTTGATAACACCAGCATTGGGAGCCAAGAATCCAATAAGTGATACTAGTTATAAAGAGGATTATAGCGAGGTTTGTGCGTGAAAAGCAAAAGTACAGGAGCATCTGCCAGAAAATGTCTGATAATTGTCCTATAAAGACAGTAGTTTGTCTTTACTTACCAGAGTCTGACAGAACTGTATTAGTATTATGATGGCTTCATTATAGGTTTTAATTTAGCTCTGCTAAAGCAGTGAGTATTGTGACAGGTTCACAATTGGTATTTACTAGGTATTGTTAAAATTAGATAATGGCGAAGCAGTTCCATGTGTCAATAATTCAAGAGGATCTCTACTGGGAAAAAATGGGGCTGTCAGCAAAACAGTATTATTTGTCACAACAGCAGTTAACAACCAAGTATTTTGTATTGCCAGGCTGTTATCAGTTGGGAGGCAATTGTGTTAGCAGGGAAGTAGAGCAGTTTGGCAGAACAGCAACTGTGTTCTGGGGAGAAGTGGTGTGTTTGCGCAGCAGTTGGAGAACAGAAATTTAGTTGCAATGTCAAGTAGTTATCGTAACTTGCTGAGGCCTGCTCATATATTTACATAGATTATTGTATGAAGTGGAACATTCCTTTTTAATGTGCTAATGATGGGTCTTAATCTTAAAGTTCATCTAAGCAGAATTAACAATTAATTTGATGCCATTTTATGTCTATCGTTCTATTAGTAAATTGTAAAACATACTTTAGCATAGTTTAAGTAAAACAGATTTTAGTACTCTTGTAGATATAAAAAGCAGTATGTTGCTAATCTTAATGGTTTGGGGTTTCTTGTTGTTTTAATTTTTTCAGCTTCACATAAAAATATACATTTACTGTTGTTCTTTGTACACATTTTTTCCTTAACACATGCCTTGTGGACTGTTTCTAAAAAGACTTTCATAGCTCTTAGTAAAGAGTGTTACAGCTACTTTTAAGTCAGAAGAGGATGGTGGCTGTCCTTGTCAGAGTGAGTGTCCTGCCACTGATTCATCAATGGGAAGTGGGTGTGCATCTATGTATGTATAGACAGAGAGAGGGTGATCTCTTCTTCAGAGATTTGAGGTCCACAATGCTCGAAATGTTTACTTTTCTCATGTAGACTGAGGCCTGAGATTACATGACTGCTCCTGAAGCTCAGTCTCTTATTCATAGGATCACAGAAACTGGTAGCGACCATGAGAGGTCATCGAGTCCGGTCCCCTGCACTCATGTCAGGACCAAGTACCCTCTTAAACCATCCCTGACAGGCACTTGTGTAACTTGCTCTTAAACACTTGCAATGATGGAGATTCCACAATCTGCCTAGGCAACTTATTCCAGTGGTTAATCACCTGGACAATTAGGAATTTTTTCCTAATGCCCAACCTAAACCTCCCTGGGTGCAATTTAAGCCCATCACTGCTTGTCTTATCATTGGCAGTTAAGGAGAACAATTTTTGTCCGCTCTCCTTGTGACAACCTCTTAGCTACTTGAAAGCTGCTATGTTCCCTCTCCATCCCCTCTTTTCTAGACTAAACTAACCCTCATAAGTGAAGTATTCCAGAGGGCTAATAATTCATGTTGCTCTTCTCTGGACTTTCTCCAATTTGTCTACATCTTTCCTGAAATGAAGAGCCCAGAACTCACGTAAAATACTCGATTAACACCAGAGGCGTCGCTGGCACTGGGCACCCGGGGCACGTGCCCCGGAGATCCAGGGCCCAGCCGTTGGTGGCTGCGGCGGCCCTGTCTCCGGCTGGGGATCCGGGGCCTGGCTGCCCGCAGCCACAGCGGGCAGTCCGGGGCCCGGCCACCCGCGGTGGTGGCGGCCCCGTCCCTGGCCAGGAATGCAGGATCCTGCCGTCCACAGCTGCTTCTGGCCCCATCCCCAGCTGGGGATGCGGGGCCTAGCCGCCTGCGGCGGCTTCCGGCACTTTCCCCAGCCAGGGGGCGGGGCCTGTGGGCCTGTGCCCCGGGTCCCTCCCCAGGCCAGCGACGCCCCTGATTAACATTCCTTATATATGTTCTTTGACATATAAAAGGGAGAGAGTAGTTGGGTGGAAAATCCCACAGTAAAAGTCCATTGACATCTCTTTGACTTCAGTAATTCAGAAGCATCTCGATTTAAATGCCAATTAAAACAACATGTAGGGACTGCTTCTAGGAAGTCTGAGAAGTGGCTTTGACACGTGTTGGACCCAGGAATGGTAAAACCTTGTTTGCTACCTAAGGCCCCACTCCTGTGAATATTTAATACAGGGTATAGTGTTTACTGTTAGCTTGCTACAATGGAGTCAAGGGGTTGCCATCTTTTGCAGTTTTTTGTTGCTAGTCTTGAAATAGTCGGTGTTTCTCTTGAAGTCTAGCTCTTGGGGTGATCTGAATACATGAGTATTCCAGCTTTCATTTAAAAAAAATGGTTGGTAACTGTCATGGTTACAGAGAAAAGCTTTAAAAAGTGGCTCAAGTGCACCCCAAAAATTAGAAGGTAAGTGAAAAACCCCAAAGTGACTGTTTTTTACAAATGTAATTTTTAAGTCAATCTCTTAAGTTTTGGGGTGCTCGCTCGTTATTTTTGGATGCTTGGAGTTGGTGCTTTAGCAATGTGTCTACTCGGAGAAAGAAGTGCTGGACCATACAGTAAAGTATTTTTAAGGCTGGGTCCTAGTTTCTTAACTACTACTAATGTGGTAATTTATTCTCTTAGTACAACTTTTAATGCTTATTAGTTGAAGAAAATAAACAAGTAGTTGTGTGGCACTTGAAGACTTAACAGATTTATTTTTCGCATGACCTTTCATGGGAAAAACATAGAGCTGATATCAGAAATCACAAAACAAAAAAACCATTTGCTGACAACTTCCATCTTTCTAATCACTCGAATCGCAGACAAGGAACTATGATATCATAGGAATAACGGAGACGTGGTGGGATAGTCTGCACGACTGGAGCTCTGCCATGGATGGGTATAAACTGTTCAGGAAAGACAGGCAGGGAAGAAGAGGGGGAGGAGTAGCACTATATGTAAAACAGCTCTATGACTGCTCAGAGCTCCATTATGGAAGTGGAAGCATGCCAGTAGAAAGTCTGTGGGTTACACTGAGAAGTGAAAACAACAAGGGGGATGTTGTGGTGGGTGTCTGCTATAGACCACCAGACCAGAAGCAGGAGGTGGATGAGGTGTTCTATGGACAACTAGCGGAAGCTTCTAGATCACAGGACCTGGTGCTCATGGGGGGACTTCAATTACCCTGACATCTGCTGGGAGGCCAATACAGCAGTGCATGGGCAATCCAGAAAATTTTTAGAGTGTGTTGGGGACAACTTTCTAGTACAAATGCTAGAGGAACCAACTAGGGACCTTGCACCTCTTGACCTGCTGCTCACAAACAGGGAAGAATTGGTCAGGGAGGTAGAGGTAAATGGCAAGCTAGGCAGTAGTGACCATGACATGGTTGAGTTCAGGATGTTGATTAAAGGAAGGAAGGAAAGAAGCAAAACACAAACCCTGGACTTCAGAAAAGCAGATTTTGGCCCCCTCAGGGAACTGATGGGCAGGATCCCTTGGGAAGCTAATATGAAGGGGAAAGGAGTCCAAGAGAGTTGGTTATATTTTAAAGAAACCCTGCTAAGGGCACAGGAAGTTGCCATTCCAATTAGGAGAAAGAACAAACATGTGAGGCAGCCAGAATGGCTTAGCCGAGAACTCTGCTCTGAGTTTAAACATAAAAAGGACGCTTACAGGAAATGGAAGCTTGGTCAGATGACCAAGGAGGCATATAAAGATATTGCTAGGGATTGCAGGGATAAAATCAGAAAGGCCAAAGGACAAATGGAGTTGCGGCTAGTGAGGGATGTAAAGGATAACAAGAAGGGGTTCTACAAGTATATCAATAACAAGAAGAGGATCAGGGATGGTGTAGGTCCCTTGCTGAATAGGGCAGGCATCCTTGTGACAGAAGAGGAGGAAAAAGCTGAAGTGCTCAATGCATTTTTTGCTTCAGTTTTCACAGGCAGGGTCAGCTCCCAGCCCACTACCGTGGGTATGGCAGATTGGAGAGAAGAAGAGAGGCCCTTGGTGACGGAAGGTCAAGTTAGGGACTGCTTAAAGAAGCTGGATGTGCACAAGTCCATGGGGCCAGACGAACTGCATCCAAGGGTGCTAAGGGAATTGGCCGATGAATTAGCAGCACCGCTGACCATTATCTTTCAGAACTCATGGAGAACGGGGGAGGTGCCAGAGGATTGGAAAAAAGCAAATTTAGTGCCTATTTTCAAGAAAGGGAAAAAGGAGGATCCAGGGAATTACAGACCAGTCAGCCTCACCTCAATCCCTGGCAAAATTATGGAGCAGATCCTCAAAGAATCCATCCTCAAACACTTAGAGGAAAATAAAGTGATCAGGAACAGTCAGCATGGATTTACCAAGGGTAAATCATGCCTGACCAATCTCATCTCCTTCTATGATCAGATGACTGGTTTTCTGGATGCAGGAAGAACCATTGATGTGATATACCTTGATTTTAGCAAGGCTTTTGATACAGTTTCCCACAGCATTCTCATTGGCAAATTAAGGAAGTATGGGTTGGATAAGTGGACTATAAGGTGGATAGAAAACTGGCTAGATCAACGGTTTCAGCGTGTAGGAATCAATGGTTCCATGTCTAGCTGGCAACCAGTAATGAGTGGTTTGCCCCAGGGGTCGGTCCTGGGGCCGGTTCTGTTCAACATTTTCATCAATGATCTGGATGATGGAATAGACTGCACTCTCAGTAAGTTTGCAGATGACACCAAGCTGGGGGGACCAGTAGACACATTGGAGGGCAAGGACAGGATTCAGGGAGACCTAGATAAATTGGAACAGTGGGCCAATAGAAATCTTATGAGGTTCAATAAGGACAAGTGTAAAATCCTGCACTTGGGATGGAAAAACCCCATACACTGCTACAGGCTGGGGAACATTCAGCTAAGTAGCAACAGTGTAGAAAAGGACCTGGGGGTCATGGTGGATGGGAAGCTGGATATGAGTCAGCAGTGTGCTCTTGCTGCCAAAAAGGCCAATGGCATACTGGGCTGCATCAAAAGAAGTATTACCAGCAGATCAAGGGACGTGATCATTCCCCTCTATTCTGCACTGGTGAGGCCACATCTAGAATACTGTGTTCAGTTTTGGGCTCCCCACTACAAAAAGGACAGGGACATGCTAGAGAGAGTTCAGAGGAGGGCAACCAAAATGATTAAAGGCCTGGAGCACAAGCCCTATGAGGATAGACTGAAAGCATTAGGTTTATTTAGTCTGCAGAAGAGAAGATTGAGGGCGGATTTGATAGCAACCTTCAACTACTTGAAGAGGTGCTCCAAGGAAGAGGGAGCTTGACTGTTCTCAGTAATAACAGAGGACAGAACGAGGAGCAATGGTCTCAAGTTGTGGTTAGGGAGGTTGAGGCTGGATATTAGAAAAAACTTTTTTTACTAGGCGAGTGGTGAAGCATTGGAATGAGCTGCCAAGGGAGGTGGTGGAGTCTCCATCTTTGGAGGTGTTTAAGGCCCGGCTGGACAAAGCCATGACTGGGATGGTTTAGTGGGAGTGGTCCTGCCTCTGGCAGGGGGTTGGACTAGGTGACCTATGAGGTCCCTTCCAACCCTATGATTCTATGATAAATGATTTGTTAACTACCATTATCAGAGATGTGACTGGGACATCAAGATTTCAAAGAGAAACAGCTGAACTCGAATTAATATGCAAATTAAATTCTTTGAAAGCAGGATTGAATTGAGACTGGGTTCTTTTCCCATTACAAAAGGTAATTTGACTTCAGGCTTCCCAGGATTTGAACCTAACAACTGCTCTGATTTGCTGTTACTTTATGACCTGACCCTATGTTTTATACCCCCTTGCATTTATTTTCATTCCATTCTGTAAGTTCACCCATCTTCAAAGCATCTGACGAAGTGGGATTTTTCTCCCACAAAAGCTCATGCGAAAAATAAATCTGTTAGTCTTTAAGTGCCACATGACTCCTTGTTTGGTTTTTGGTTTTTTGTTTGGGTTTTTTTGTTTTTGTTTTTGATTTTGCTGGACTAGACTAACACGGCTATCCCTTTAGATATTAGTTGAAGATCAGCCTTTCGTCACAGCTGACTAGTCTCTCCTTGTAGAAGGAATGGCCTATTTTGTTCCACACTATCAAAGCTCCAGGGGGAAAAATGTCACTTATTACTACGCTAGCACCCTAGTCATATGGCTGGAGGAAATTCTGTAACTGGTGTAAATCTGCAGCAGCTATATTCTGATCTCATTTTTGGTGTCTTGGTTCCACGTCATGAAGACTTGTTCCCAGAAAACAGAGCAGAAATCTATTCTCTTAATTTACCATCAAGAAGAACCTGACTGCAGATCCCAGAAGAGGAACTGTATCAGTTTATTTAAATTCAGACTGGTATAATAATATTCCAGCTGTGTAAGCTGTAAAGAACAAATTACCATATTTTATGTGCAGAGACATTTCTCTGCTGGGTTTTGGGAATGCGGAGTCACACTTTTGTAGTCAAATGTGGGTAATAGTGAGAGGTAGAATTAATTAGACTTTCCTTAGGACCCCTCAATGTGTCAGTTCCCACCCTAAGTGGCCCGGCTGGCAAGTGGATGGTTAGGAGTAAGAGCACCTGATTCTTTTAAACAGACTCCTATGATTGTCCTTGAAACTTTCCATGGAAGTGGGGCTCTCCCAAGTTTACTAGCACAGTTTGTATACCTCTAGCACACCAAGGGAGAACAGAAATACCGTTTTGTTTTTCTGCTCTCTTCCTTATGTGCAGTGTGGCAAATTTACCAAGTCCTTAGTGTAACTTGCCTGTACTCTGTTAGTGGTTATGCTTAATTATCAAACGATGGAACATAGCAATTCCTAATGGATCTTGCTACTGACCCATTTACTCCTGTAACTTCCTAAAGTGTCCAAAGCAGATGATCCAGTGGTAAAAACCTCCTAAAAGGATGATGGATGGACCTCTGTAGCATAAAGTGTATGGAGGGGATTGCCAGCCCTGATGTTTGGGGAAGAGTGTATTTGGCCCTAAAGAACTTCAGTTGTAATGAGCTCTAATGTGGGGAAAGATCTACTTTTCATAATTGTGATGGGTTACAGAATATATGTCATACTGTATTTCTCCACCAGTTGTTTGATGTGTACTGTAAACCCTGCAGCACATAAGCAAATTCACTGCCAGGAAAACATTGCAATGCTTTAGAAAATAAACGTGGAAAAAGGAGCCTAATGTTGCTTCATGGCACAAGCTCATAGATTTCCCCATTGCCTCTCTCCTACCTTCCCTGCTTAATCTGTTTCTAGACTTCTAATGCATAATATTTCATGTAAAAGCAGAGCATTCCCTAAGATGCCAACATCTTTCACCTGCTGAAGGAACAAAGAAAACAAAAAAGCAATTATTACAGAGGGTGTTTATTTTTTAAAACAAAAATATGATTTTTCACCACCGTTGAGTATATACCTTTTGCAGCTCTATACACAAGCTCTGCAAAATCCTCTGGATCCTCTTTAATCAACTTCAGCCTCCCCCCTGCCTTTCCATTTTTTCCCCAACCCAGCATCACGGTACTGTGGTGGGTGAACCTCAAAATAAATACTGAATGGTACAGATGCTATTTCAAACCTTATCTGAATCTTTGGATCCGTGCAATTGGGCTGTAAGTTGCCTAAGAAAAAATATTCTATTTTTGCACTTCCCTGGAGGATGGTCGTGATTAGTAAAGTGAAGTGAGGCAATGCTGAGATGCAAATAGATTTGGGATAAGCTGAGGATGGAATTAGGTGTCACTGAAGAGGCTTGGGATCATGATGGAATTCTGTAACATCCCCAGGCCAGCTGGCAAATAACACTACCTTTCATTTCCTTGAAGATGTTGAGTAAATACGGCGGAGGCTGTGGGGTCCATGGGAGATGGCCTTTTTCAGGCACCCTCAAAAACAGGAAATAAGACTGTCTTTCACCCAGACATATAAGAGGATCTCTTGGTGACATGGGAAACCATGGCCATAAGCAGAAGGGGGGAGAGATGGACCACCACACACATCCTCTTTCCCTGCTGCATAGAAATGTAAATCCAGTTGGATGTGAAACAGCTTTTGTAAGACACTGTGGTGCGGAAGGAGATTTAGAGATTCTAAGTCATTAGTAGAAGTGTGCAACAGGTGAAAAACACATCATCGCTGCTTCATGCTTCAGCCCATGTGGCTCAATGTGGATTTATCCCGTTCAGTGACTTATAAGCAAGGATAACATTCTGTCAGCCAAACTGAGGCCCTGATTCTGCTTCTGTCTGCACAGGGGAGCCTATCTAGGATGTGCAGGGTCCAGCTACATAGAGCCAGCTAAAGGTGAGGCCCTTAAACCGCTGGAATGCAGAGTTTAATATCACCTTGTACAAACGGCCATTGCATAAAAGGCTGGAAATGCTTTTGTGACAACAGAGCACCTGCTTTTAACAAGTGGGTTTTTTAGGATTTTGCTGGAAGATAGCACTGAGTTAAGAAGTTCTGTTGGTAAAGCCTTCTGTACTATTCTGCAAGTTTTATGTTTGGTGAGCAGTAGTAAAACCGGGATACCAGGTGCAGGGCTTGGACGTCCGAAGACTCAGTGACAGTGAGGCAGTACTGTGCTGATGTCAGTGTGTACATATAAAGATTGAATTAGATTGTGTTCATCTTACAGAAATATTTCTCAAACTGCAAAGTCATTTAAACGGAGCGTAGCAGGTTACAGCATGATGTAATAATTTAATTAAAATCTGCAGGCTTCATTTTTCTTTTCATTTACACTGGTGTGAAACTGAAGTAATTCAAGACACTTCAGTAGAGTTGCTCCAGACTGAGGTAAGAAAATAAAATCAGACCCATTGTATTTGTTTTTGTTGCTAATAACATCTCACGTTATCAGTGTGGGGTGGTTCACTGAATACAGATACCAATGGTGAGAATCCACCATACACTCACATTTGCTACTCTCAGATCTGGATCAAATCCCATAATCCCATGACAAAATCCTGAGGAAGTGGGTCCAGGTGCTGCTCTATTACACTTGGGATTCTCAAGTGACTTGCTGAAGGGAAAGTTCTTCTTCAAGCAGCTGCTCACATACATTCCACCTTGGGTTTGTATGTGCCAGCATGCTCGAACACTGGAAGCTTTTGCCCAGCCCCCGCCGTGGGACCAGCGGTGGTGCCCCCTGGAGTGGCGCGCATTCCACTCCGGTTAAGTATCCTGCTGGTCCGGTAGGCGGTCAGTTTCCTTCTTTCCACCACTAGTGTCGGACACCGGGAACATTAAGGAGACTTCAAAGAGTTTTCCTATGGGGGCTATGCCCCGATCTCCAGGCTTTAAGCCTTGTGCCTCCTGTGGCAGACTCTTTTCGGTCTGTGATCCACACGACCGATGCTTGAGGTGTCTGGGGGAATCTCACTGCCTGCAGCAGTGTAAAATCTGTAAGGCTTTTAAGCCCAGGACAAAAAAGGACCGGGACATCCGGCTCAAGGTGCTGCTGATGGAGGCAGCACTGGCTCCTACGGAGGGATTGCCGCTCCCGGCCCTGGCACAGGGCTTGACCTCGGCGGAGGGAACAGCTTCAGGTCAAGCGGGGACCCTGCCACCGGCACCGGCAAGCCTGGCAATGCCGCGGTGCCACTCCGCACCGGCGGTGCCTGAACAAGCCCGTGAACAACGGGAGCACACCGAGGGTGCACGCAGAGACGCTGCCTCACCCCCGGGGGGATCGAGATCCCCAGTTCCACCAGCTCCCTCGACCCCCGAGGCATATGAGGCAGCCAGGGCGCTTACCAATTGACCTTCTCCGGCTCCGGTTCCAGCTCCGTCGCACCTGCCATCTCGAGGGAAGCCCGCCTTAAGTTCGCTGGCTTGGCGCGGCACCACACCACACTCGGCCCCGCCCTTGGAGTCGGCTTGGGTAGCACCCCAAGACTCCCCACGGCAGGGGAGGAGCTTGCCGCAGACGGACCGGGCAGGGGTGTCACCAGCTCAGTCCCCGGCCCCAGGCAGCAGCCGCGGACGCGGCAATCGTTCAGGCCATTGGCACCGGCAGCACCAAGGAACAGGGGGGGACAAGAGGATACGCCCCCACTCGACTTCCCCCTCCCCGGTACCACGGCACCATAGCACGGGGCACAGAGACGTGTTGTCTCGCCGGGCCAAGAAACAACGGAGGAGGGAGCCTTCCAGCTCCTCCTCTTAGACCTCACACTCCTCCTCTTGCACCCCGGTGCCCTCAGAGGACGGGGCAGCAGGGCAGAAGACCTCCCAGCTTTCCTCTGGAAAGGCCCAGCCACCCATAATGGGACCCCCCTCTCAGTACTGGCTGGCTAACTGGCCCTATTGGATGCCATGGATGCTACCACAGGAGACCCAGCGCACTAACTTGCAGGTTGAGCAGACCAGGGGTCGCAGATCACTGTCCTGAGATGCCTCTGACAGGTTGGAGCATCAATTCTCTCCGGCCACAACGCGTCGATCTCCATCCATCTCATTGGCTGCAGAATCACACGGTACCTCCTCTGTACCAGCGGATGATTTCAAGGCATACCAGGATCTGCTCCGCAGATCGGCGTCCAATATGGGCTTAGAAGTGGAGGAGGTGAAAGAGTCCTCAGACCCATTATTCAATGTACTATTGGCCACGGCTTCTACCAGGCTGGCCCTTCCCATCCACCAGGGCGTTCTCCGGATCGTTCGCTCACTGTGGCAAAAGCCGTCTTCGGTTGCCCCTACCTCGAAGGGTACAGAGAAAAAATATTATGTGCCGGTGGCTACATGCCAATACTTGTATGCACACCCTACTCCTTCTTCTCTGGTGGTGGATGCAGTGAACCAGCGCGAGCGCCAAGGTCAGGCAGCTTCTACCCCAAAAAGCAGAGAGGCTAAGGCTTTGGACATGTTCGGCAAGAGATTCTGTTCCTCAGCAACGTTGCAGCTATGGGTGGCCAATCATCAAGCCCTCCTGGGCAGGTAAAGCTACAACCTTTGGGATTCCCTAAGGCGGTTTGCTCAGCACCTACCACCAGACCACCGCTTAGACTTCAACACCATTTTGGAAGAAGGGGCGATGGTGGCGAGGGCAGCGTTACAGGCGGCATGGGATGCGGCTGATTCGGCTGGCAGATCGATAGCCTCCACAATCACCTTACGTAGGGCAGCGTGGCTACAGGCTTCGGGCCTCCCTCCCCTGGTCCAGCAGTCCATTCAGGACCTGCCTTTTGATGGGATGGCACTCTTTTCAGACCAAACTGACGCAAAATTACATGGTCTAAAAGATTCGACCGCGACTCTCCGATCGTTGGGGCTGGTATCTCTGGGCCCGTCGAGACGCCCCAATTGGGCCCCCTTCACACTGGTGCCAGCTCAACGGCAGCCGTTCACCAGTAGGCCGACCAGGCAGAGAGATAGGGAGAGGGGTAGAACCCCGAGAGGCAGGCCAAACACGCCAAGCAGAGCATCAAGGTCCAACCGTCGTCACTCCGGCAACCAAGGACGGCGGTTTTGACGGGAGCCGCGAGGGCAGCGAGCCAAGAACCCACATACAGGATCGAGACAGACCCCCATTCCTGAACAGACTCTTCCCTTTCTATTCCCAGTGGGCCTCCATCACTACAGACCGCTGGGTGCTAAGAATGGTACGGCATGGTTACTCACTACAGTTCCGTGCCAGGCCCCCCAACAACCCTCCCCCTTCCCAGTCCCTTTTCAGGGACACTGCTCACAAACAACAGTTGGATCTAGAAGTAAACAAACTCCTCCAACTGGGCGCAGTGGAAGAGGTCCCAGAGGAAGAAAAGGGCAGAGGATTCTACTCAAGGTACTTCCTGATTCCCAAGTCAAATGGGGGATTGAGGCCCATTCTCGACCTACGTGGCCTCAACAGGTTCCTCATGAAGTTAAAATTCAGGATGGTCACTCTCAAACAAATCATCCCCTCGTTGGATCAGGGGGATTGGTTTGCCACCCTCGATCTGCAGGATGCCTATTTCCACGTGTCAGTCAAACCACAACATAGGCGTTTTCTACGCTTTGTGCGAGGGCACAAGCACCTGCAGTTCACAGCACTCCCGTTTGGACTTTCCCTGGCACCGAGGGTGTTCATGAAATGTATTGCAGTCGCAGCGGCTTACCTCCAGAAAAACGGCGTGCACATTTTTCTGTACCTCGACGACTGGCTAATCCGAGGCCGGTCCCAAAAGCAGGTACAGACCAGTGTCCATATGGTCCGATCCCTGTGTCATCACATGGGACTCCTCATCAACGAACAAAAGTCCCACCTGAGGCCAGCCCAGAGGCTAGAATTCATTGGAGCCACCCTAGACTCAAGGCAGGCCAGGCTGATTCACAGGGCCCTGATGAAAGTTCGACAAGACAAAGCGCAAGTGATCTTGATTGCCCCGGCATGGCCGCGGCAGCACTGGTACCATATGCTGGGGGACCTATCTATAGCCAAGCCCCAAGAACTGCCTCTGAGACCTGATCTCCTGACCCAAGACCAGGGCCACCTCTCACACCCCAACTTGCAATCGCTCCACCTGACGGCATGGAGGCTGTCTGGCTAACTGCGGAAGAACAGTCCTGCTCAGTTCAAGTGAAGCACATCCTAGTCAGTAGCAGGAAGGCCTCGACGTGTGCTACGTATACGGCCAAATGGCGGCGTTTCCTGCAGTGGGCACAAGGAAGGGGCTTGGACCCACACCTCGCACCAGTGAAGGACATTCTAGACTACTTGCTGGAATTGAAGCTGGAAGGCCTCACCCTGGCCTCGATAAAGGTCCACCTAGCAGCAATCGCGGCAGCGCACGCACCTGTGGCTGACCGTTCCATTTTCTCATACCCTGTGGTGACAAGGTTCCTGAAGGGCTTGGAGCATGTCTTCCCTGCAGTTTGGCCACCCTCCTCGCAGGGGGACTTGAATATAGTCCTCACGGTCTTGTCAGGGCCACCGTTTGAACCAATGGCCACTTGTCCACTGTTGACTTTATCACACAAGGTGGCATTCTTGGTGGCAATCACGTCCACCAGGAGGGTCTCGGAGTTAAGAGCACTCTCTTCCAAGCCTCCATACACTGTGTTCTTTAAGGACAAAGTGGGGCTGCAAACCCACCCGGCGTTCCTTCCTAAGGTGGTCTCCCACTTCCACCTTAATCAAGACATATTTCTACCCGTGCTATGCCCCAAACCACACGTGTCAACGGAGCAAAGGAAACTACATACCCTGGACGTCAGAAGGGCTTTAGCCTTCTACATTCAACAGACAAAACCTTTTAGGAAGACCACACAGCTCTTTGTAGCGGTAGCGGACCGCATGAAAGGAGACCCAGTGTCGTCACAGACGATCTCTAGTTAGGTAGTATCCTGTACAAAGACGTGCTACCGCTTGGCCCATGTCCCACTACCAGACAGAGTACGGGCCCACTCAACAAGGGCACAAGCCTCCTCAGCGGCGTTTTTGGCTGGGGTCCCGATTCCACACATCTGCCGTGCGGCAACATGGGCTTCAGTGCATACGTTCACCTCCCATTACGCAATAGTTCAGCAGGCCAGAAATGACGCGGCCTTTGGTGCGGCGGTTCTTCGTTCCGGTGCCTGTAACTCCACCCACCATCCAGCATAAGGCTAGCAATCTACCCAAGGTGGAATGTATGTGAGCAGCTGCTCGAAGAAAGGAGGACAGTTACTTACCTGTAACTGCTGTTCTTTGAGATGTGCTGCTCACTTCCATTCCACACCCACCCGCCATCCCCGCTTTGGAGTTGCAGAAGGAAGTAACTGACCGCCTACCGGACCGGCGGGATATTTAACCGCAGTGGAATGCACGCCACTCCAGGGGGCGCCACCACTGGTCCCACAGCGGGGGCTGGGCAAAAGCTTCTGGTGTTCGAGCATGCTGGCACATACAAACCCAAGGTGGAATGGAAGTGAGCAGTGCATCTCGAAGAACAGCAGTTACAGGTAAGTAACTGTCCTCCTTTATTCAGCCCAATGAATTCAAGGAAGATGCTCAGACTTAGTGATGTGGCCCTAAGCAGACTATGGGTCAGTGAATTCAAGTTAACTGTAATAATTATTAAAAGCTATTGGCCACGCTGAACAAGAGGGAAGCTAATGGACCCAGTCTTGCTTTTTCCAAAGGTAAGGCCAAAATTCCCCCTCCACTTGGTTCTCCTTTCAGAATAGTTTTGCATGTAACTTCAGTGGGGTTCACTTACAATGGTATGAAAGGAAAATTTGGTTCTGGATGTTTAAGTAGAGAGAGCTGCTTTCAGCAAAAACAAGCAACCAAAAAGGTTCCTTTAACTGCTAAAATTCATTGTGAAATAAGCATGCTCAGATTATTTTAAGTGGGTTATGATCATCTCTTGTGAAATTCAGATGTTGGAGGGATATATGTAAAAACATGGGGATTTCAAGTTCTTCAGTCACACACAAAGTGCTAAATATTGGTTTTAATTCAGAGGTTTAAATTGAGATTTAAATCAGATTTGGAATTTTTAGGATTCAAAAGTTGCCAAGGTGGATTATGTAAAATTAGAGTTATGCTTCGTTACAGAGATGCTTCTGCTTAGCATAATGATAGAAATCCTAACCAGGTGCTGTTGTCTGAAGAACCAGTTGTGCACACTTTCAGTTCTTGGCTGTTATTTCAAGGGGCTTTTCCCGTTTACTAGTATGCTCCTCCCCAGCCCACTGCGCAAACTCTGTAGCAACCCTACAAATCAAAGTTGTTTCATCACCGATCAGGTTTGATGCTAGCACCAGCAGCGTGACTTCACCCAAGTTTAGCTTTTAATAACATACAAAGCCAAATACTCACTTGAATGCTATGCTGATGTGGAGCTGACTGTCCTGTGCTCTGGCACGCTCTCCATAGCCATCAGGAGCTGCCACCCATGTTGGAGGCAAAATCTTGGGCTTCACTGCAGCTGGCTGTACATGGTAAATGTATTACCATTGTTGGAGGCAGGGGAGATTCATCCCATATGTCCTACTTTGAGGGTTGAACTCTCCAATGCTGATGGAGTACTCCTGGAATGAGAGGAGCCAGCTGACAGATGAGATATGGTGATATCTTTGGCCCACAGTTTCCAGCGGACACCAGGGACTTAGTTGCATGTAATAAATAAAATTGAACAGTATTTCTGCGTTCCAAAGGGACAGATGTGCTTGTCTAGTTCAGCAAAACAAACAAGGAGTCCTGTGGCACTTGAAGACTAACAAATTTATTTATCGCATGAGCTTTCATGGGAGAAAACTGCTTTGGGATTTTCTCCCGTGAGAGCTCATTCAATAAATTAATTTATTAGCTTTTAAGTGCCATGGAACTCCTTGCTTGTTTCAGTTTCTCTACACTTACCACAAACCTAATGTTTAATGATAAGATGTTGGATAAAGTCACCTTAACAGTTTTGCTGGTCAACTTAACTTTCTGTTTCATTGCAATTATGTTTTTTCAGACAGAACTGTAAATTAGCATATAGCTGTTTGTGCACAGAATATTTTTTTCAAGGAAAAATAAGGACTACAGCTATTGTTCACATATATATCAGTAAACGTGCTATGCATGGGGCTTGTCCTGTCACCACTGTTGTTCAAAACTCCTGTCGTTGTCAAGTAGGCACACTTGGCCCTAAGAACCCCGCCCAGCTAAGTGCTGAGCCCCCTCAAATCCCATTCAGATCAGGGAATTCAAAGACCCTTTGAAGTCACAGGAGCCCTTGAAGCTCTGCTGAGGACTGGGCTCGCTATGCCTGTGTTTTAATGTGTAATATGTATTGTTAGCAACTACAGTGATAGTCTCATTCCTTTGACTGAGTTTTCATTGTACTTGATCCACCTGTTGAATTCAGTGTTCCTGTATGCGTATGGGATCATTTATTAGTAACTTGCAGAGCTCCAGACATACCAACAAGAAAAGTGCCTGGCATCGGCAATGTCCCCTCATGGTTGTTTCTGAACTAGATTTCTTCCTACATGCCAAAACCCTTCTCCCTAGATGTGCCCTGGGCAGCAACCTTTCCTAAACAGAACATTTATGAGTTACACAAGCACAGGTGATGATCAGGAACACACACCGATGTGAAAACTTCCATATGCATGCCTCTCTTCTTGAACAATTATAACAGGCCAAACAGAATTTCCCACTCATACCGTCTGTCTCTCTTGCAGCAACACACAATTCTAGAGCAGAAGGTGACCAGGAAGTACCTTTTTAGATCCTGAGGTTATTACAGCTATGCCATACTTGCTGTCTTCCCTATTTCCACATGGATCTCTAAAGCCCCTTAAAAACAACTTCTTGTTTTGCTCCTTTTGCTGTCTTATCCACTTGGATTTTTTAATGATTTTGTTAGAAAAATCTCCTCTTAATACTCAGATTTTGCTTAGTTGGTGTTCCCTTATACAATGGGGTATATGCAAAGACTTAAATTAAAATGCCACTACCTGAAGGCAAGCACCATTTTTGCAAGGTCACTTCTCATAAAATCGCTGGAGTCCAGAAACTAGATGGTGTGAAAATTAATTCTTATGAACATGCTTGACAGATCTGTGATTGAATATTTTGATACTGAATAGTGCTGGCAAGGCATATGTAGGCCATGAGTTAACTGGAAGGTTGAATGCAGAGCAGCAATGCCATGTTTGCAGAAGAATGTTTCCAAGTATTCCCTTTGCTGAGCCACAGAATACACATGGAGAGATTCACAGTGCATGATAACCTGTGTAATAAACCCAGCTGAACATTTTCACAACAGGCTATCTAAGCTAGGCTTCTAAATTAAAAGTGACCTGATTTCTTTCAGATACTGAGCACTCACAAGCTTCCTCTTGGAAAAGTTAGTGTAAATACAGCACCGTGTGCTTCCCTGTTTGGCTTGCAATGACTCCATAACTAATATGCAGGGGTTACAACTGAAAAGTTATTATTTCCGCCAACCCAACAACCAACCTCGCATCTGAGAGTCAAGCTGAAACTTGATCTTCAGCTACACTGGTGCAGCTCCCTCAGTGATACCTGTGCAAACCCATTTCCGTCCGTAGGCTTTCCTGAGTATAATTGATCGGCAGCTCACACAGAATCAATGATGCAGACAGATCCAGCTCACGTAGTCTCAGTTGTATTGACTCTGAAGAGCTAATGGGACTGAAAAGGAGTAGTAACCCACCCTGCAGACAGGATCATGAATAAACAAACAAAACGCCAATTTGCTGAGTAAGACTGTGCCATTTTCCACATTCATCATTCAGAGGAGAATAGAGGTGTGAAACTTGTGGAAGCAACCGTGGTCTCTACACAGTTCTAGGGAATACTGATCCTCAGTCACACTGCATCTAGCAGCTTTTCTTTAGCAGGGCATCTCTGCACCACCCTTAATAGGAGATTGGTTCTTCTGGATGCATTGTAAACATCTTCCTGTTAAATTCCAAGAGCAACTGAACAGAAAAGGAACAAGTATTTTTTTTCTCATTTTTAGAAATAAGTCTTTGCAACCTTTAATGATATGTGGAAAGAAGTTGGCAATGGGAAGAAACATTTGCAACCTCTCTGTATTGCTACACAGTTTAACATTCAGCTAGTGGATTACAAGCTCTAGCACCTAATAGCACATCCATTCAGCTGGAAGGAGAAACTTAAGCAGCAGTAATGCCTAAAGAAACCTCAGGGTGATCTCAAGGCAAACTCAATATGATTTGGGAAAGTGAAGCAGCAGGGGAGGAGCTGTTTGGATCTACAACGTCATAACCTGTAGCAAGACAATTACATTCCTTGGTGACCCTGCTGATAATACTTTGAATTCAGTACTCCAAAGATAACGTGCGTGCTCTCTCTCGCTCTCTCTCCGGTGACAAAACACCTTGTGTCCTATATTCCATCCTCTCCATGGGCCAAATTCTAATCAGATAGCCCTGGTTCAATTTTGTTCACACCAACAAGAACGCTGGTGGAAAGATGTACCACTACTCCATATAATAGCCACCTCTGTATGGGGTTTCTATAGTACAAGAACTATGGGAATATGTCCCCTGCCATTCACTATCCCAGATCACTTGTCTGTATAACATCCTTGTGGCATCTGAAACAACTGCTTACATGGAAAAGTAAATCAAAGTATTTCATGCATATTTAACTGTCTTAATGTGACTGAACAGATGGAAACCAGGAGGGGAGCTGGCATCATGAAATCAGTCAGCTGTCCACAGGCCACCAGAAAGTAGTTCACAGACTTGTTTGAGAATCCCTGTTCTGGACACTTTGTTGCTAGACTGAGTTAGACAAACTGGAGGGAATTCAGAGAACAGCAATAAAAATGAGTCAAAGGTTAAAAACTGACTTGGAAGGAACTATTTACAAGACTTAAATACACTTGACTAAGGACCAATTACCTGGGATATAGCTGTTTTACACCCTTATACCCTTAAACAATATAACTGTTTACACCCTTGAGCACTTGCAAACCTCATTTAGAAGTATTTAACGTAGCACAACATAACAGATATAAAAAATGTTGTCTATATGTTATTTTAGCTATGAAATCTAGACTGTGGAGAATTTCCAAAGAAGCAGCCACATTAGTTTATGTCTAGTTCAATAAAACATACAAGGAGTCCACTGGCACTTTCAAAGACTGACAAACTTATTTGTTGCAGAAGAAGGGTTTGGACTAGATGACTGTAATTCTCTAGATAGTGCTCTTTATCTGCAGAAGGTAAAGAAAATGCTATGTCTTGCTGGCTCAATTCCAAACGAAACTGGTGCATGTCCTGTTGATCAAGGGATGCTGCTGAGTACAGCCACAGCATTTGTCATTTTCTTGTGAAGTGATGGGTGGTTGATATGTCATCTGTCAGGAAACACTATACCTGATTAAGGTATATTTATAGCAGTTTCAATTGTTGATATACCATGCCAAGTTTAAGATATATCATTAGTCAGGCCTTGACAAATCTGTTTCAGGTCGCCATGGAAACCAGTTTTAGTAGCCTGTCACCTAGCTCCACTGCAGAAATATAAGGCAGGAGCACCTTCTGGCAACCAAAAGTAAAACTGCCAGTGCTTAGCTGTGAGCCAGTTTCATCCCCATCATTAGTAATGCATGATAAAATGATCTAAGTAAGAGATGGCTTTAGGAAGTAAAGCGTTTCAGCTGGGTAGCTCTAATATTCAATCTTACTATTTAAATTAAGCGTCTGACTTGTGACCAAAATGATGAAAATAAATCCACCTATATTCTTCTGTGTTAAAATGCTATGTATGTAACATTTTTTGAAGATAGGACATTAATCTCTCCCCTTGTCTTTTTCTTTTCTAGGTACAGGACCTATTTATGCTACAGACCCACTTCTATATGTGTTCCTGTTAACACTGCATAAGCTTGTACGCTTATTAGTAAACCACTGATGGACTGTTTTATCCAATGCTCATCAGCCAAACAAAAAGGAACCTATTTAAAAACAAAATAAACCCTTCATAAGAACTGTAGTTTTAAAAATGCAAAGAGAGACTGAAAGACGCATGACAAATTGTACATGGGTGGGGGACATTTTGGGGGACATTACACAAAGTAAACAACCTAAAATAATGCATCTAGTTTGCAGATTATATCGTGTAAAGCCATGCTGTATGCATGGCATCTGTGGGCACCTATGATTTCTCTTTTAATGTAATACTTTTTTCTTTTCTAAACCATCCCTCTGACTATTCTTTTTGCACGAACTGTTGAGCAGTTATCTTTATGATAATATGTAAAAATGTTGAGTCAAAGCCCTTCAAAAGAAGGGAAATATTTTTAGTAGATTAATGTGTTTAGGTTTTTTGGATTTCCTTTTTCTGTTTGTTTTTTTAATTAAAGTAAATTATTTCTTTTTGAGACATTTTGATTAAAAAGGCACATCTTACCATAATCAATAATCACTGTCAATAATATTTATTTTTAAATAAAGGTTGGAAGCAAGGTAAGACAGTTGTTTATAAATTGTATTGTATATTGCCAAATAACAGTTGAATAAAAAGATTTTGAAATATTTCTAAAGCTGTTTGAATTTTAAAGCCTATTTACACAGACAGTACTGAATTGCTACATGTACTGTGTGTTCGTCCTTCAGTCACAAGTCCTAGCTGTTTGCCTGTATTCTGACGCACTCAAAGAGAGAGATTTTTGCATGTTCTGTTTCCTGCCTGCTTACAAGAAACAAGGTAAACGATAGGGTAGCATGTGACTGTACGTATAAATCTATATCAAAAAAAGAAGCTAGTGCTAAGTGTGCTAGTAGCTGGTCATAAAACAGCAGAGGGGTAATGTCACTAAGGTGATGACCTGAGTTTGAGGGAGTTGCTACATTACGCAATCAGAAAGACCATTGAACAATATGGAATTTTCACAGCAGGTTAAATTTTGGGTGTGTCTGCTTTTACAATTTCCTTGCAAAACCAGTGGAATTAAAAAAGTTGATTAATATTGCACATTTGAGAATGTAATTTACTATTAGAAACTAATCATGTATTATGTGGCTTATAAATAGGGCCTGAACCAAAGTCAAATGATTGCAATAAGCTACTGATCAGGCTCTTAGATATCTGTTGATGAATACCAAGTAGAGCTGGTTGACATTTTTATTTTTTTGAAAGAAAAGGGGTTCACCCTCCACCTTAAAAAAATGACTTTTGACAAAAAAAATTTTTCTCATTAACAAAATTATGTTTTTATTCAAAATTCAGATTGGTTACTGAAATTTTATTTTTTTCCAAAAAATGGTTGGAGAGGTCAACATCAAACTCTGAAAAGTTGTAATGACTTGGAAATTTTCTATGAAAATTCTTTATTTTTCAAGCAGCTCTAGTCATCAGTGATAGGATTTATCCCAGTTTTAAGCCAATCTTGGGAAGCCTTGCTTGACATTGGTGTACTGCAGCTGTAATGGAAGTTTTACCAATGGAGCTAATAACATTAGGATAGTTAAACAGGTGCAAAAATCACTAATGCAGACAATCCCCTTATGTATGAATTGTAGATTGTCTGGTTTTTTTAGTTGTTAGTCCTGGTGTTAACAGCTGGTTCAATTTGTTACATCACTGTACAATATTTAATGTATATCTTTGAATTTCTGTACAAGTGCTGGCAATTTGTTTAACATGCTTAGTTATGGAATCTTGGGTCAAATATTTAGATTACTCTTTGTGTTTTTGAATAGTGTATTCACTTATCTCAAAGACCTAGTGTCACGAATGTCTATAGAGATTCAGTAGGTTTCACTAAATGTTCACTCATGTTCAAATTGAGCATGACTTTTAAAAAGAGGAGGAATCTAATCAAACCAGTATGAAGAAAAGTAACATATAATGTGCACAAGGAGCTGTCTGCTAAAATGTCAGTAACTGTGGCTCAGCTCGTATTTTGTTGATAGATTAAGCTGTTTCAGATTTAATTCATATTGATCAGTAATGAATCTAGTAAATGTAGTCTTGGGTTTTTGGAGATAGGGTGAATCTGACCTAAAGGATATTTGATTTTTTTAATAGTTCATTCAATACTGCACTGTGCTAATGTCAGATTAAAGAGTTAGCTACTTACTATTACAGCATATCATCTCAGGGAAAGCTGAGCAACTGGTTACTGTATCAGGCCCATTGAGATGGTAGAGGGAAAAAAAACTGAAAATTCTTGTGCATAATGCATTCTTCTATTGTTCAGTAGTGACATATATTATTCACCTAAAGGTTTTACAAACATTGTATGATAGTTAAACTTGATGTCTTTTTCTTTATTAGTGATCAGAGGACTGTCCTAAACTCATTAAAGTCAACTTGTTAACTTCATAAGTGCGTGATCAGGTCTGCGATTTCTGAGAAATAAATTGAGAAACAAGTTCAATTTGTATGATCATGTTTGTTAAGAGGGAAAACAGATTAATTATATATAATTTTTTTAAAAGGTGGTTTTTCTTTAATTAGGAACCGGGAGGAGCTGGACAAAGAACCAGCAAAATCTTTGTCACTTTTTCTGGAAAAGGAATGTTATTTGGAGTATCCTGTGCTTGCAAAAGTAGTACCCTGAGTTGACATTTCAAGAGCTACATTTCTTACAGATTTTTTTTTTTTAAATTTCCAGGAAGATTTTCTTGAGGATGCTAACATACAATATTCACTTAAAATACTTCATTAAGGTGCAGTCAAGGTTGCAGCTGCACCATATCTGATAGTGTTCAGACAAAGAGGAGATGATTTGTGTGTCTAGGAGACTGAATCCTCAAAAAGAAATAATCAGATGGCAGCTGGCAAAAATGATTTTGGGTTCAGTAAGGGATGAGGATGTGGCTCCTTAGATGTTTTGATTGGGAGGAAACAAATGAGGCTTTTAGCTATCAGGCAGTCCTCTGCCAACCACGTCCATACAGCACTAGAGGTGGAACTCATGATACTGGACTCGAACAATGAAGGGTTCTGTGTAACTAGCTCAGTCAGATTTAGTCTCTTATCCTGTAGTGCAAACTGGAACACATACTGTATCTAATTACTTACATCCAAATCTTACTCCAGAATCACTTCATTTGAAACAATTCTGTGCTCCACTCTGCAATGGGTGCACTGTCAGAACCATCCAGGCCTGTTTTGGTCATTTCTTTTCACATTCTTCTAAGTCAACTTTGCTTATTTAGGTTTACCATGATGCCCGATCCAATTAAAAATGACTTTCTGACTTTTTAGTTTTATGAACATTGGGGGGGAAAAAAAAATCAAACAGTAGTTCATTCTTAAA
Organism: Podocnemis expansa; assembly: GCA_007922195.1. Classification (NCBI taxonomy): domain Eukaryota; kingdom Metazoa; phylum Chordata; order Testudines; family Podocnemididae; genus Podocnemis; species Podocnemis expansa. The sequence goes on from ML682028.1 coordinate 2,673,499, forward strand.
ACATTTTAAGAAAATGTATCATTTAATTCTTACCAATGTGATTAATTCTTTAATACAATAGGTAATTAAGGGTCTCTTCAATAGCAAATATACTAATTCAAATATTAGTTGTATACCAAGATGTGAAAATCTGAATGGGCTCTTTCTCATGTGGTAAACTGGTAAATACACACTTGAATCTGGCAGAATCTACCACAATGTGTCAGAGTTCATGGGGACTTCTTGTTTTATTGCTTTTTGTCTATGCTTTTAAAAATAAATGAAGTTAGTGCTTAAGAAAGGTCCTCCACTGGCAGCTTTGGAGACAGCAAGTTTATCAACAGAACAAGAATAGCAACAGCAAAGACAGTAACTGCACAAGCTTTCTCAAACTACGTACCTGAATCTTCTTCTGGGAGGGCAGAGGAGGTCAATCAGAGAACGAGGATCGTTTAACCTCTCTTGCATATTAAGACTTTGGCTTCTCTGATGACACTGCTAATCACAGAGTGATGGATTTGTGACAGAAACTTCTCAGATGTTTCACTGGACTGAAACTGCTTCTCATTTCATCTATGCCACCATGTGATGGTAACTCTGAGTCACTAAAGCACTATGCTAAACCCAGACTGGTGACCCATACGTGATAGAATCCATGTCCCAGTATTACTTCCCTTAAAGCCATTCAGTCTTTTATGGGTATATAGTGGAGTGGGGATGATCTATAGCTGTCTCCACAAAAAGCAGAATGTTAGAGTGCTGGATCAAAATAGTCACTCTGAGGTTGTGTCTGGAACATCTTATCCTTCATGATGGAAAAGGGATATTCCTGCTTTCAGGAAGTGAAGGTGATTGGGGAAGAAAAGGAGAGATGAATGCCTGATGCTTTTTAAATTAATACTAGCATACTTCATAACCAGAAAATTATTCACAGATAAGTCTTCCATCTGAAAACACTGTAGAGTTGCTAATGTTACAAAAGCTTTGGTGATCATCTGATTAACCACTGGTCATATAAATGAAACCTGACTAAATTTTAACTGACTTCCTTAGATGATCTCAGCCATATACTGCTTTTTCCCCAAGGGCAACAATTGTTCATGAGTGGCTCACTTTCCCTGAGGAGGATGGCAGAAAATTTTCCACAGGAGGAGGAAGTAGAAGGAAGCAAAAGAACATAGCTGAAGCACGAAGTGGTGGAAGGTAAATGTCCATCTTGGACTATATTATTCTGTCTTGTTCTTGGGACTTCTGGTTCTTCAGTGTTACTTACCAGCATGATACCTGATCCTTTAACATGATTTTCAGGAGAGAGGAATGCAGTACGTCCTATAACAATTGTTCTCAACTTTATAGTTTGGTCACAGATTGTGTATCTCCAGACGAATTTGACATCCATTAAAAGCTTTTCAGGCTGGGGAAAAAATGAAATGATCAAGATGTTTGATGTTTCAGATTTTAACCACATTAAAGTGGAAAGATAAAATAATTAGCAATAGTGAGAGCAACATCATCTTGAGATGAGAATTAAATACTCTAATACAGGAAGTAAGAGCTTTAGACCTCAATGTGAAAAGTGAAGATTTTGGTGAAACAGTTTTATCAGAAAAGTTGAATCTTAAATACAGTTAAATCTATTAGGCCAAATTCAGGACTGGTTCAGTCCTGTGAGAGATGACTGTACACCACCATGGCATCTTCAATGCAGACTTGTGTTCTGACTTGTTTGGGCCCCCAAAGAGAACTGTGTGCATCGGAGGACATTTGCTCCCAACACTTAGGTCACAGCAATGAGATATGGCATTTCTGTGTGTCACTCCAGGACATGCTCTCTTATTGATTTTTGTCCTCCAAGAACCTGCACAGGAAACCTTCCTGATTTGAATGGTCTTAGAGAAAGTGCAATAGTTCTATCTTACTTGGTCAGTGCGTTCCCCAAATATAGATACATAGAAGAAGCACCTTGTACTCAACCGAATATTTTGAGAGTAGTACATGGGAACTAGTTGGCTGAAAAACATGGATTCAGCACTGCCTGTAATATAGTTGTGTCTCACAGCGAAGTGGAATGATATCAGAAGGAAAATAGCATTAACCCCAGATAAACTTAGAGTGTGTATACATTGGGAGGTTTTACAGCTTTATTGCTTCTGAATGTGCTGGGGATTTTTATTAAAATATCTTTCCTTTCAGAGTGCTACCTCCCCTGGAAAGGGCAATAGCTCCTCTTCCCTTGATCTTATTCACAAAGGGCAACATACATCCACAGTTTCTGGATTAGCTTTAATAGTCAAAGCCTAGCAGCAAATTTTACTTTTTCAAAGAAATCAGTTGTTCTGGTGGTGTATGCTGTCAGTGTCCATTAGGAACAGCTATGGTGTACTATACAGCTTTCAGAGGATTTTGAGTCTTCCATTTGCCTACCACAATATGTCAGAAGGTCCTTCAGAACCCAACACTAGGTTAATTGAATCTTTGACATGATACAGCAAATCAAAGTGCTGTGAGGATTTTTCTGTACTTTACTTTTAATATCTTGGGACAGAACAAGTAACTCCTTCTAGGTTGTGGTCATGCCACTGCGAGCTAAGAATAAGCAGTGATATCTGTGGAGCAAGCACAGAAAATACTAACACTGTGCACTAAGAACCCATACACAGCATCACTGAAAAATTAATGGAACATCACCATTTTCATCATAATGACTCCAGGCTGCAGTCTGGTTGCCGTTACAGTAACATCAATCCACTGAGATAAATGGAGTTAACTCCTGATTGCCAGTGCTACAGAGTCTGCACTCAAAATGCACCAGACAAAGTAGCTTTTGCGATAAATACCATATGTGATCTTTAAAGATCAGCGAAATATAGACCACGAGCTGGTAGTACACTGTTTCGTTAGCTACATGATGCACTTAATTTTTTTTTTTTTTTGGAGTTGTCTTCCAAGCCTACTTTAGGTAAAACAAACAAGGAACCCTGTTGCACTTAAAGGCTAACAAATTTATTTATTGCATGAGATTTTGTAGGAGAATATCCCACTTTGTCAGATGCTTAGAAGATGGTATACTGGGAAAATACGAAATGATCAAGACGTTTGATGTCTGAAATTTTAATCACATTAAAGGTGGAAAAATAAATAATCTGCAACAGTGAAAGTAACATCTTGAGATGAAAATTAAATAGAGTACTAAGATGCTGACAAAGTGGGATCTTCTCCCATGAAAGCTCATGCAATAAATAAATGTTAGTCTTTAAAAGTGATAGCAGATTCCTTAAAGACTAATTTTATCGCATGAGCCTTTGTGGGGGAAAAAATCACTGTCAGATGTTTTGGAGATCTCCCACAAAAGCTCATGTGATAAATAAATGTTAGTCTTTAAATGCCACAGGACTCCTTGCTTCTTTTGCTGAACTAGACTAACACCGCTGCCCCTTTGGAACTTGACCAGATTCCTTGTTTGTTTTGCTGAACTAGACTAACATGGCTACCCCTTTGGTACTTTAGGCAAAACTCCCAAAGGCACTGTCTTCATTGAAGTCATTTGGCAAAAAACCTGTGGACTTCAGTAGAGGCAGGATTCAACTCAGCAAGGAAAGCTAGCAGGTTTACACCTTCCAGTAAGAATGTAAAAAAGGATATTTTCGAACACCTTCAATTCTATTTCCAACATGAAATCAGGTTGTGAGATTATTTTAGATGAAATATAATAAATAAACTTACTTCACAGTGGAGAATGTGTATGTCAAGAAACAGGCTGGATACAAGTGCAGCCTCCACAGCACCTTTTACTGAGCAGTAAATTTCACGCTTAGTCAGTGGCTGGCTAAGTTCATTATTCATTATCCCGAATCTTGGGACAGTTGTTGTTCAGACTTTCGCAACACGCCTATTTAATGCAAAAAGGACAGAAAATTGATGGGGTCAAAAATGTTTGTCTTACTGCTTTTAGACAAGACAGATTGGAGGAGTGCTTTTGTGAGAATATTAATTGTAAAATATCCATTTTAAATAGAAGGTTCATTTACTGCAGCTGCTCCTGCAGGGGGTATTTTGCCTAAATGAGACCTGCAAGTTTTGGTTCTAATTTGGTTGATTTATTATCCCTGGAATACACCAACTGCCTCTGAGACTTGGGTTTCTGCACATCAGGATAAAAACATTTTAACAGCATTACATAGTTAGCATTACAAATCCTGGGAGAGCACTGATGTACCAAATGAATGCAAATTAATTCAAATTGAGATAGAGAGCATTTACACAGGGAGACATTCAATTTTTCTCAGAGAAAGGATGGATGGTTTTTTAGTAAGCTCCTAGCACTGTAAATCATTGAACTCAAGGTTTAATCATTGATTCAAGAGGCTAATCATTGATTAGGTAGGGCCACATCCTCCTTACGTAATGTGCTAGTTGTCCTGATGCCATGCATGGGGCTGCTGCTTGGGTGAGTAAAGATGACATAGAGACCCACTGGTGCCAGCTGACAGAGTTCTCTACTCTCAACTTCTGAGAGGGCTGACCAAGTCATTACCCCAGCACAGTGCTTTCTCCATAAAGAATATCATGTAAGGTATCTAATAAAATACACCAATATTTAAGAAATTCTGTATAATGCCAAAATGTATCTCTAGGGCAGAATTGGCAAGTAGGTGTTGGATCAGACAAAGGAAGTTGGTTCATTCACCTGTTGTGGCCTCTGTAGCTTAAGCACTGTAAGGTAACACAATGAAAGACTAATTTGTATATAAATCAAATAAAGGGATAGGAAGATAGTGGAGACTAGAGAACAGGGCTGACCTGTCTCTGGGGTGCAGAGTCAATGAACTTTCTGCAATAAAAAGCAAAAAGGACACCATTTAATCTTTCACCAAGGATGCAAAAAGGCTTTTTGCATTAATGAAAACTGATTTCAGCCATGTTGGCCGGTGGTTGCTATAGAGAAGAAACTACCTGAGATAAGGATTTTAGTCTGTTAAAGCAACTGTTTGTTTCCATTATTCTTATTCAGAATCGCTCCAAACTTTATCTTTGACACTAAACTTCCTCATGGTTTTCACTTGCACTATTCCTCAGTGCTGTGATGCTCTAGACTCTAGAGGACCTGATCCTGAGCTGCACCAGTCAAATTGTCTGTATACTGTTCCCATAGTAACAGCAAACCTACTAACTTCTGTGAGGGTTCAGCCATGGGCTGAATATGCTGGGGGATGCTTTCAGAGGAGCTCAGTGTTGGTATATACCTGCAGTTAGCTGCAAGGCAAAGTAAGGGCTGGCAGAGCCCTGCAGAGATTGCTTGGGTAGCTAATAGATGAGTCTGGGATCTGACGTCCAGCTGGTCACAAACAAATCTCTCGATGAGTGGGTGGGAGCAACAAGAAAAACAACGCAGGAAGCTTCTGAGCTCTAAGGCACCCTACAGAGATGTAGTAAGTCCCTGTTCTGTTCAGACTGCATCAAGTGGCAATGATTCCATATGCAGAAATGTGGCTTGTCAGCCAAACCATAAACACATGATGCTGAGGTAGCACAAGGCCCTTTTGGCTCCAAAAATACAAAGCTCTGCTACTTGAGATAATGTCAAAATTTCCCATAGCCCATGGCGGTAGCAAATAGTAAGTCACCTGTGCTTTCTTTGGGAAGGTCACCGGAGGGCAGTGTCATAAGCACCGAACTGGTTCATTATACAGTCTTCCAAAGTAATCCAGTAAAAACTATTGTCACAGTGTGTGTTTGCATGTCATACAAAGGTGAGCATATTCTGATTTCATTTTGAATGAAACACACAAGTCATGCAATATGTTTTGTGCTGGAAAATCTGAACTTATGCCATTGTACTGAAGGTGAATAAACAAAGAGTTTTACTATTTCTGAGAAGGCACAAAAGAAGTCTGATTTGAGAGCAAAACCCGGCTCATGTTTCCACAACTCGATGTCCTGGAAGATATAAAAGCTTCCTTTTCCAATTAGTCTTTTGCACCTGACAAAACATTTTTGAAAAAACAAAAAGTGCATTTACTCATGAGTAAAAAGAAACCAAACCAAAAAACCTGTTAATTATCAAAATAGAGCTGGGCATCACTTATGTGAAGCATCGTGAAAGCAGAACCGTATTTATATCTAGAGCAAAGTAATGTTCCAACATTTATGGTCAAAACATTTGAGATCTGTTGAGGAGGACTGGAAAAAAAAACAGATTGATTTTGTTGACTATAACTGAACTTAAAGTCCAATTAAATTATGGAAAGGGGAGTATAAAAGCATCAGGGTGGTGGTTACCTAAATACAGTGCAAAATTTTCTAACTAGGGTTTTTATAATTGGAAGAGACCAATAATGTGTAGAATTTTGCATTTGAAATTAGTTATGTGATTAAGTTTAATCCATTTATTTTAATCTGAACAGTATCTACATTTCCAAAGTACAGTATCTGAAAGATCAAGCAGATATCTGAAAAACTGCGATTGAAAATGGACAGGTTTAAGGAGTCTGAACACTTCAGACTGGTCTAAAACAAACTCTTCAATAAAAAATGTTAAATATTTGGATTTTCTTTATATGCACTGAACTATATATAGTACTATGGTGTTCTAAATGAATCCCACTGATAATCATTTACATTAAGCAGCTCTACCTAATTGGGGTGTAATGAAGTGCATAATTCAAATGCTATGAAGCTTGAAGGCCTAAAGAGTGAGTGGTTTAACTGAGATGGCAAGGCAGCTGTCATATGAACTATCAATAGACTGTCAGGCTCTTAGAAGTGCCCAAAGCATAGGTACGGCTCTGGTGACCACATGATGGTTTGCTACTGCAGGCAAGTTCCTGCATATTACACCTGTGAACTCTCAGTAGTCACATGTATGTTGTTATTTTATCTCCACATTAAGTATTTAAAACATAACAGTTTACTTGAAGGGAAAATGTTTAATAACATGGATTACTATACCACATGCAAAAAAGGCAGGTCATTGAGCCAAATTTTGTCTTGTAATATGGTATTGAATCCACGTCTTCAGCAATGTCACCCTTGGTTTACACATAGCGTGAGATCAGATTTTTCACTCTATTTAACTTGCAGTGTTTTTTTTCCCTTAAATTACATGAATTTGAGACCAGAGGGCCAATTTTTGAAAGGGTTCTGAACACCCTTCAAATCTGCCAGCACAGACCCCAAATTTTTTTTCATTGAAATTGCTTGTGCAAAGCAGGTCATTAGATAGTGGCCCCCATCTGCACATACAGTTGCCACACTGGAACATTTAAATGCACAAAACTGCCTTCACAAATTAGGAGACTTTTTAAAAATGATATATTCTTACTTGAATTTATCCTACTCAGCTCCTTACTAAAAATTAAAAATTTTTATATTATGTCAGCTGGTTTGCAATGGGGCCCTAATGATGACCTAATCCTTGATTTATGTAAGATGTATTGTTCGACTTTCAAAATTTAATGTATAGAATACTGAAAGTTTCAAAAGTATTGTAGCTAGCTAATTCTTCATTTTTAAAGGTCAAAAACTGGCTTTGTATCCCTGTATCCTTTCTCTTTTAGCGAAGTAAACTTCAAAATTGGAAAGATTCCACTGAATTGTTCTTAGTTATTAGCAGCTCCTAAATCAGTTAAGATAATTTCTTTTCCATAATGAATGCACAGTATTGTGAGACTAAATGCTTTAATTTATATTGATTTATTACCTCAGTCTATTTAGTGAAATAATTCAAATGATTTATAAGGTCAGCTCAGTGTCTCAGTGGTTTAGTAAATCATGTTGCACTGTGAAAGGCTCAGATATTCTTAAACCCACATTTTGGCACCAAGAGCTGTATTGCCTTCCCTTCTCTTGGTAGGCAGATTTTGGAACTCAATACAGCCATAATCAAAACGCTTCTTCACATGTAGGGTCTCAGTGAAAGCCTAAGGTCAGACTGTGTTCTCCGTAATGCCAGTGCCCACAAGGTATAATGCCCTTGGCATCAAGGGAAGTAGCCTTGCTTTGCACTAACATAACTTTGGCACCTGTGGAGCATCCCCTAATAGCACTGGTGTAACTGAGAGCATCGAATCTGATCTGGAGCTTGTGGGACAGGCTTTTTAGTAAAAGGGTATGGGGGTGTTATTTACTACTCAACATTCTGGTGTAATAGCACTGGCTAAAACCAAACCAAACCAAACCAAAAAAGGAGTTTTCAGGAGTTCCTAGAAAATCTCCTTATATTGCTGTACTTGCACCATACCCAGCTGCTGAACAATGTTAGCTGATATTAAATGATTCAGTAGCAGTGAGCCTTCAGTGATGGTGCTTAACAAAGCAGAATGACTCTGAAAGTAAAGATGGGGGGGAAACCATGATCACCACCTAAATTAAGAAACCTACTGAGATGCCAAATAACACATTACACCAGGCCTTGACAAATCAATGTTTTTCGTTGCCAGTTTTAGCAGCCTGTCACCTAGTTCCCCTGCAGAAATGTAAGTGAGGTGTGCCCTCAGGTGACCAAAAGTAAAATTGCTGGCACCTAGCTGTGAGCCAATTTTGTCCACAACTGCCTTACACACCTTTTCATGAAAGGCAAAATGTAAATGGAAAGTATTACATTAATTTATGCAAGCAAGTAGAATCTGGGTTCATAACCTTTTTTGGTGTATTTTTTCTCCATGGCAGGTTAAGAGTTAGGACTTTCAAGAAAGTGATGCTCTAAAGCAGTTGTTCCCAAGATGTGGCTTGGGGGTCAAAAGTGGCCTGTGTGGGCTTTCAGAATGGGTCCCAGCTCCCCTCCTACTGGCTGCAGAAGGGAGCCACTGCTTAAGGATCCAGATGGAGCATGTTTCTATGGGGCTAAAAGACCAGTGCCAATTGCTGCAGCCAAGGGGATGGGAGATGAGCGCTCCTCTCCTCCAGCTTTAGCAAAAAGCCTGGCAAAATGTGATGTCTGCGGGTAGGTCCATAGGCACTGATCTGCACTCCCCTGGCTCAAGTAGAGAGCAAAGTAATCTGCCTGGGTTCCCTGCTAGAGTCAAGGGGAAGGTCTGGAGAAGGGAGCTGCTGCCAAGGGACCCAGGAGAAGTGCACAGGACTAGAGAATGCCTGTAGTTTCCCTGCTGGAGTCAGGGAGATGGGAGATCAGTGAGGACAAAACCTCCTCGCTGCTCACTGAACTCCTTTCATCTGTCCGCAGAGAGAGAGGAGCCTGGTGGCCCTTCAGAGTCTGTAAAAATGATATCTGTGGCCCTTGAGCCAAAAAGGTTGGGAACCACTGTTTTAAGGGTATGAATCAGAGTCTACTAAGGTCAGTTCAGGTCTTTCCATTAACTTCAATGGATCTTGGATCAGGCCCTCGCTCTGTAGGAAGGTCATTCCCATGACAGCAGACAAAGGACCTTCTTCACATTGGGCTCTCCTGTTTCCCTCTTCACAGTGATCAAACATTTGTTTTTCAAATCACCACCTTGTTCTCTCTGTGTACCTTCTACAGTCCTGGTTCTGAAATCCACAGGGACAATACATGTACAATTTGCAAATAGTGACAGGTCTTTTTCTGACCACTCACCTGACACTCTGAGTACTAGTCGGGTTTCTTCTTTGAGTAGACATGCACAATAAAAACACTAAGGCAGTGGAAAAGAGAGTGGGAAGAGGAGCAGCTTCAAGCAGCTATGATAGCAAATTGTACTTTAGTGCATTAAAGAGAAACCAAAAGCAGCATTGCTATAAGGTCTACATCTTACAGGAATTCACAGGGTGGCAGAAAATGTGCTTAAAATAATTCCTACAAGCAGCCGTCCTGACTATGCAGAGTATTGCCTGAGGGCAAAGGATGATAATAGGAGGAAGGGTCTTTTTGTCCAGCAATCAAAAGATTATTCATGCGGGTAATGCCCAGAAACACTAGTGAGAATTACAAAAGTAAACCCTCCTCATATCAAGGACGGAACAGATTCCACAATCATTCTGAAAGAAGGCTTGGGGGCCCATGACCTCTGTAGGCCTGCAGCGCTGGCAGCCGGTGAGGAGGGCACCTCCTACTGGCGGTGAAGGGGAGTGAGCCAGTGTGGCACCCCTCCTGGCTGCCGAAAGAATCTCGGGCAGGACCCGTTGGGTGGGTCAGGCCAATTTCCAGTCGAAGACCCAGCCCCCAGGCGGGGCGGGCAGGCACAAAGTCTGGAGCCCCAGCCCCCAGGCGGGGCGGGCAGGCACAAAGTCTGGTGGTCAGGGACGGGTTAACACTTTCTTTGCCAGGAAACGGGTGAAGTTGAGGAGGGAGACGCAGGCCCACCCACTCCACTGCGTCTCAGCCCAGGGCCCTATACAGGGGCAGGGTGGCCCACCACAGGGCAGCGGGGCAGCCTCCAAAACACGCTGCCCCAGGAACACGGCCCACCTTCCCTGGGCTACTTCCTCCAGCCCTGTCCTGTCCACCCACCCTGGGTACCTATCTCCACAGGGAATAGCCGTCTTCAAGGTCTCCCTCATAGCAGGCCTGTGGGACCCCGGCAAATCCCTCAGTATCCATGGGCAGCAGGTCTAGATACGCCGTAGGTTCCTCTGCAAGGGGCAGCTCCTCCAGTTCCTGGGGCCCATACGGGGCCAGTATCTCCTCCTCAGCTGAGGGTAGCTCCTCCAGGTCACAGGGGTTTGAGGCAGTGGGCAGCTCCTCTTCTATGGAGGGCAGCTCCTCTAGGTCGCAGGCCTGGAAAGGAGTCAGGCCTTCCACTTCCCTGTGTCCCCAGGTCGCTCCTGAGTGGGGAGGCTGCGACGGGGCCCAGCGGCCCTTTAAGTGCCCACCCCAGTCGGCTGCCTCTGGGCCCCCTTCCCAGTCACCTGGTCTGGGCAGGCCGTAGCGCCAGGCGCCCCTGCAACCAGGGCCGGGCCTGGCCTGGCCTGCTCCCTCCATGCCAGCACATCCTTCCCCCTCTGGAACTCAGCCCCAACTGAGCTCCCAGCCTGAGTTCTTATACCGCCCCTTCCCGATCTGGCCACGCCCTTTCGCCTCCAGGGCTGAATCCCTGCTGTTCCCTGGTCTGGCTAGCAGGGGCATTCGGGGTGTTCCTCCAGCCCGGACTCGGAAGCAGGCCACAATCTCAGCTGTGTGGATAGCTAAAGTCTGTGATAATTGTGAAACCAATGCCATTTCAAGATATGTGCTGTAATACTTAACTTTGAAAGTGTGTGTGTGTGTGTGTGTGTGTGTGTGTGTGTGTGTGTGTGTGTG
>ML682028.1:2684702-2763780 GCA_007922195.1 Podocnemis expansa
GTGTGTGTGTGTGTGTGTGTGTGTGTGTGTGTGTGTGTGTGTGTGTGTGTGTGTACACTATGCCTAAGCAAGCCTCAAGTGTAGGCTTATTACTGTAGTCTAGCAATGCACTGTTTTGTCTTTATTCACTTGTATAATGTGGTGAAGAGAAATTACACTAAAAAAAAGGAAAATGTCCTTATGAAAACATGACATTTATAAGACACTTTGTTGGATGCACTTTGAAACAGGCGTCGTCATCTTTTTCTTGACCTTAACCTGCCACCCGTTCCATTCTGCTTCAAATTGACCCATTAGTCTACAAAGTGAATTGAGCTGGAACTAATTGTTTTATTAAATAAACTTTGCTTTTGAACTGACTGCTCCAGGCACTAACAAAAACCACTTCTTGTTATGGATGTAGCAAATCTAGGTCGGACATTAAAAAGCAGTATTAGCAAATGGATCTAATCAAGCTGAAGGACAAGTGAGTATTCTACCTCAAAGGTGGAACAGATAAAGACAAAAAAGTTGCTTTGTCTTCTGCTGCCTATTCTGTGCTAATTTCACAGATGATAGCCATTTTTAAAGAAAAGAATCCAGCTGTGCTGAAGTGTAATTTTCAGTGTTTTTATTGTCAGTGTCTATCATTAAGCTTGCATATTCATATTAGACACCCAAATAAGGGGCCTGGTTTTCAAGACAGCTGAGCTATTGGCAGGAGGCGCCCTTGACATCACTGGAACTGTTGGGGGTCTCCATATAGCTGAAAATTGGACTTCCTCTGTAGGCCTCAAATATGCACTCAGGTCTCTAGCAATAGACCCCAATGGTTTAAAAACAAAACAAAAAAAACACTTTGGCCTTAGTTTGTCTTTGAAAACTCGCAACAGAAAATTCTTTTCCAGAATGGAATACTCCCAAACAAAAAGCAGAACAGCTCAGTAAAATGGCATCTTGCTAAAAGACATGCTCCCAAACTATAAACATAAGCAGGCCCAATAAGGGAATGTATAGCACATGAAATTTTAGTTGTCTAATTAAATAGAAGTAAGTTGTTTGTCATACCGCTTATGAACAGATGGTTGCGACAGGGAGGGATCAAACAATACTATTAATCTCACAAATAAATACTGTCTCAAATAATAGCTCTTTCTAATACTAGTGGACCTGACTCACCAGTGTGGTGTTCCTAGCTTTATGCTGATGTAACTCCTGTAAAACGCCATAATAGCTGACTAACACCATGGTGACTCTGATCCAAGACTTGTAAAATAGAGCTCCAGAGAGCTTGCATCCCTCACCCCCTTCCCCAGCATAAGGGCCACATGCCCCCCCCCCTTGGCAGCTGTCTGCAAACACACGTCAACCTCAGCCACAAATCAGTAAATGGTTGACTCTGCAGGAATGTTTGAATTAAATATTTTAAGATGAACATAATTGCAGCAGCACAAAAATCTGTTCTATTTTATTTTAACTAGTATAAAGAACATCACTCTCCTGAAGTAATCCTTGGCAGGCTGAAAGGTTTTCTCTCCTTGCTCCATTACAAAATGTATAAATTAATCGCATGATAAAATTAACAGAGCTGAAGCAAATGAACTAGCATCTTCACATTCATCTATCAACTTCCAGCATTTCTTGAGATTCGGGTTCATTTAATTAACAGCCGGCAGTCTAGCTCACTCCAGAGCTGCAGCTCTACTTATTACATTTGATCTCTTTAGACATAATAATCTCTTTACAGATTATCACCTTTTGTTGAGGAGATTGAAGGAATATCTTGAAGTGAGCAGGGCAATTTTTGTTTTGTTTTTTTTTTGTTTTTTTTTAATGTAGTACAGTAGCATTGCCCCCCAGCAGGAAGTCTGCAGCTCAGCTGAAACTGTACTGTTAGTCGTCTGATCATATGCCTCTAATTAGCTACATGTCTTTCTGGGCACCTCAAATGAAGTGAGGAGCATGCTCAGCTCCCACTGACTACAGTGGGATTTGTGATCCAAACTTCTTGCAAGAGCAAGCCCATTGGGTCTTCTTAGTCGTTTCCCCTTTCTTGTGAATGAGAATTTCATAAGAACAATCTCAGTGTTAGCGACCATCAGTGCAAGGACGCAGTTTAGTTTCTATTATTGGAGTCTATCTGGACTTCTCTTGACCTTTTATAGCATACTTCATATGATTGAGTTCGTTTATAAATGGTTTACAAAGGATCAATAACTGCTACAAGCATGGTGCAGACATGCGAATGGGTGTAACTGATAAAAGGTGTTGCAGATGGTTATAAGCAATCTATTCAGCTCTCTAACACTTAATTAAACGAGCTACGAAGCATTTGTTAACTCCCTGTGTTCTGTCACAGGGTAACAGATGATTCTGCACTTTGCGCACTCACACACCAGTTGGGTCCCAAGAGAAGACTGATTGGAGTAATGAGTTAATTATCTAATCAAGAGTGGGCGGAGGGAGAGTTGAAAAGCCAATTAGCCCATCAGTTCCAGACTGATATGAAAGGCACAGAAATGATGTACAAGAGACAGGAGCAGGGCTAGCTGAGCCATGTCAGTGTGGGGAGAGGTCTCCAGGATGACGGAGACCTTGGGGAAAAGGCTGAGGATACAAGGTATGCTATATGCACTGCTGATTCACGTAACTCCAAAAGAGTTTGTTACAGACTGCATGCCCCCCCTTTATCCAACTCATTAATGAAAATAGTGAATAGTTTCAGACCCCCCCCCCAGGGGCTCAGTAGCTACATCCTTCCAGTTTGACAGAGAACCACTGATAACTATGTTTTGACATTGAAAAAGAGAGACTTCTGAGCAGTTTACATTACACTTTGTTGCCTGTATTCTTGGTTGTTTACAAAAGCCGCAAGCAAACTAAATTCCTCCAAAGTAATTTGAAAGTATGTTCAAATTCTGGGCTAACTCACGTGTGCAGCATCATTGCCTAATGTGACATATTTGTAGACATAAGGAACTCAGAAAAGATGTCTTCCGTTAGCATCAGGGCCAATTTCATGCCTGCTGCATATGCATGGTGTGCCTTTAACAAAAGCCATACTGTAGGACAATCTTCTGATGTAGGGTGGTACCCATCATCGCTATGACTGGTTCAGTTGCTTCCCACTTCGTAGGCTAAAATGCAGAACTTGTCCTTCACATGTAGATTCTCTTTTATCTTATGTTTTCTAGGACGCTCCACTGCCCCACCAAACACAAATGCCTTTGGTTGCAGGAAAGAAAAAAGACAGCTTTTTCAAGTGTGGTGCCTGAAGTTAGATAGCTTTAAGACTTTTATTTTAAGATTTGCAGAGCACTTGCAGCTCCTTCTGTGGCAGTTGAGGGTGCTCAGCACTTTTATGCAGGTGCCTGCATAAATAAATCTAGATTCTACATACTGACTCTGAGCACCCAAGTTTGGAAAGGTTGCCCAGTGCGTCATCTATAAAATGATACCTGCTCTTCTTTGCAGATACATATAATAAATCAGTAAAACTGTCTGGATGTGATTATGATCAACATGAGCAATTCTTAATATAGTCAAAAAAACCTGTATTGCCATCGATCACTTCTCCCTTCCTCTGGTCACAAAAGACCCATAACATTCATAACAAAAAGGTGAGACATTTACTGCATTGGTTTGAAGCCTGCCTGTTCTCTGGTTTTTAATGTTTTTACCTTATGATACAGAAGGTTGATAATCAGTCCTTTTATTATACCTAATGTGTCCTAATGCTGCAAACAGATCAGGAACTATTCATTGAAGAGCCTAGCATGGTAGTTTCTGGGAACTTCTGCATGATGACAAATGAAATGTGAGCAACAATTGCTACATAGTGTGCTTTCCCATTGTCTTGTCAACTAACTTAATCCTCATTAAAACCATAAGTATCAAAGGCAAGAAACTAGACTTCAGTACAGCACTGGACTTGAACAGGATGAGACACATTCCTCCAGAGCAGGGGCCTGCAACCTGCAGCTCTGCGCTCCAGCCCCCTGCCACCAGGGGACCCTGCAGGCGGCCAGCTTCTGGCTCCAGGGTCTCCGCCACCGGGGGACCATGTGGGTGGCCTGGGCCAGGTTCTGGGCTCACCACCACCACCACTGGGGATCCCTGTGAGGGGCCCACTCCTGGCGCTGGGCTCTCCCTAACCCTCCTCCCCTCCCCGACCAGGGGACTCTGCAGCAGGCACTGTGGCCCAGTTCCCTCACCCCCCCCTTCCCAGGAGGCTACACCCATTGCAGGTCTCAAAACACCTGGTTATTGAAGGAATTTTTTTAAAAAATGGCTCTTATCTTTTTGTGTGCTGACCCCCTGCTCCAGAGTAATCCCTGGAAGACTTGACTGAAGTCTGAGGTCAGGGAGAGGGCCTGGGTGCCCTCTGCTGGTTAGAAAAAAATGTCATCTAGATATAAACAGGGCAAAAAAAAAAAAAGCAACAAATTCCAGGGGATTTAATATAAAATTACCTTAGTGTCTGCAGGAAGAATCATGTTCTGAGTGTCTGTCTGCAGAAATGACAAGGACATTGCCTAGAGAATAAATACTTATGAAGCAGAATCCTTTATTTCATGTCCTGGAATCAGATTCTGATTTTGAGTGCACAAACATAAATCCAGATTAACCCCATAGATTTCAGTGGTTAATATATATAGATTTACTGTAGTGTAAATGAAATCAGAATCTGGGCTAAATGCAGTGCTGTTTATAAACACAGAGTTACATTTCAAACAGTGTTATGGTTTGGGTTGTTTTTTTTTTTGTTTGTTTTTTTAGAGATGCGTTTGTGAAGGTAGTTCAACAGAAACGTTTTGTACCTTGGCTTTACTTTGCACCTGAAAGCTAGGATTAGCATTCCTGTATTTTACCCTCCCACAGTCACATACACTGAATGTGTGGCAGTTGAATAAAGAAACAAAGAGTCACTTGAAGACTAAGATTTATTTTTTGCATGAGCTTTCGTGGAGAAAAATCCCACTTCATCAGATGCTTTGAAGATGGGTGAACTTACAGAATGGAATGAAAATAAATGCAAGGGGGTGTAAAACATAGGGTCAGGTCATACAGTAACACCAAATCAGAGCAGTTGGTAAGTTCAAACCCTGGGAAGCCTGAAGTCAAACTGCCTTTTGTAATGGGAAAAGAACCCATAGTCTCGATTCACTCCTGCTTTCACAGAATTTAATTTGCATATTAATTCCAGTTTAGCTGTTTCTCTTTGAAGTCTTGATGTCCCAGTCACATCTCTGATGACGGTCATTAACAAATCATTTATCGAATAATTAGAAAGATGGAAGTGCTCAGCAACTGGGTTTTTTGTTCATTTATTCTTTTGCGCAGGGATCATCCTGTTTGTCCAATGTATAAGGTGTTGGGGCATTTCTGACACATGATGGCACAGATCACATTAGTAGCTGAGCAGGTAAATGAGCCTTTGATGGAGTAGCAGGCTTGATTAGGACCTATGATGGTATCTATTGTGCAGATATGTCGGCAGACTTGGCAGCATGGTTTGCAGAGGTGTGTGCCTGCTTTAATGTTTCTGTTGTTGGCGCTGTAGCTGCTGGTGAGTATCTGTTTAAGACTGGGTGGCTGTCTGTAGGCAAGGAGAGGTCTGTCTCCCAAGGCTTGAGAGAGTAAGGGATCATCTTTTAGACTAGGCTGTAAGTCCTTAATGATCTGTTGCAGAATTGTGACATGAGGGTTGCATGTGGTGACTAGTGGTGTTCTGTTTTCTTTCTTGAGCCTCTCCTGTAGTAGATGACTTCAGGAAGTTGAATAAAGCTCATCATTTACGAGTTCTCTCAAATGTAACTGTGACTGAGATCCAAAAAAACCTCTATATTAAAGAAGGATGTGCTTCAACTAGAAGATTTATATTTCAGAGGAAAGCCCATGGCTTTTCCATTCATCTGCGTTTTAATTTTCTGATAGCCTTGATGCCCTGTATAGCATGGCATTGCAGAAGGCTCAAGATAGTTTATGTCAATTTCCCAAATGCATAGCTGAGAAGTTGTACCTATCTTCCTACTTATAAAAGCATGCCTCACCATTAATATCTGAGCAACTTCAAATGATTAAAAATAGAAATAAAACTAGCTGTTAGTCTTTCTTCACTGCCTAAAGGAATGTAGCTTGATGTGCTTATTTGTATTAACTTCCTGACCACATCTAGACTAGGAGCATAGGTCAGGTTTTATGTGTTGAAACTAGAGTGGAATTCAGAGTTGACTTGTCCAGTCTCTAGTATCTACAGAGTTCCATTAAACATGTCTTTGGATAAACCGTATCAGTCAATGCTTTGAAACACAATCTGTTTTTCAAATGTTAATGAGGCCATTGAGGGGAAGATTGGCAGAAGAATGAGTTTTGCAATTGATTTCTGTGGTCATTCGTAACAAATGTGGGTGCGAGATCTATAGTGTAGATCCAGTGCCTATGAAAGCTCTGTCTGATGCTCTCACAAGCCTTCCCATGCTCAGCGTGTTCATTGCTCCTGTGGAACTCAGCTGCCGTAAGAGGTCATAGCCATTTCATGAGCCAAAGGCATTTCCATGAAGGGAGCAGCAAAACAGGACACAAGCCGTAAACTGCATTCTGTGTTTGTTATCAGGGAGCCAGTGCAGAGAGCAGGGTGCTGTGGTAAATGTGTTCATAGGAACCTGGGTTGTTAGGAAGACAGGCAGCTGCATTTCAAATCAGCACATAGCATATTACTTCAGGGGTGGACAAAACTGGCTCACAGGTAGGCACTGGCAATTTTACTTTTGGTCAACAGAAAGCACTTCTGCATTACATTTCTGGAGTGGAACTAGGCAACAGGCTACTAAAACTGGTTGCCATGGTGACCAGAACCATAGATTTGTCAAGGCCTATATTACTGTATGCTTCATAGCCTGATGAATGCAGCATTAATAGATTTTTGCATTTAGTTTCCTAGAGGGGTAGCTGTCTTCATCTATGTACAGCAAAAATGAGAGACCTGTGGCATCTTAAAGACTAACAAATTTCTTCAGATGTGCTCTTGTGGACTCTAACCCATCAGCATCTGATAAAAGTGGGTTGGAGCCCACGAAAGCTCTTTCCTAAAGGGATGTGTTAATCTTTAAGGTGCCACAGGACTCTCATTGTTTTAGTTTCCTAGCACTTTTAAAAGCAGAAATTGAAGAAGAAAAGAAGAGAATAAAGCTGGTTGGAACAATATGGTTTTCCAAATGACCAAGACCAGCTATATCTAAAAATGGTCCACCGGTATTGCTACTAGGTGTGCCTTGATCAAACCAGAGAATCCAGGCTGTTTCGACTACACTAAGTAATCCAGAATTTTAGGTATCAAGGTCTGTTCAGGCACTGGGCTACACTGGGTCTCCCATGCAAAAAAACCTCTTCTACTTGGAGAAATAGGTCTTCCTTATGGACTGGTTCCTGTTTTGTGCCTAGATGTCCTGAGCATGCAATCAGCAGTTGCAAGTGTGTTTTACCCACTTCCCCAAGTTGTGTTGGGATTTTGGGGGGGGGGTTAACTGGGCATAGTCAGGACAGGTTAACCACAGCTCCATCAGTCCTAAAATCCCATTAGCAACATTAGCCCCACTCTCCTCAGCAGATTGCAGGATCTGCTGCTAAGAGAGCACAGAATTCAGCTACCGGAACTCAAAATAAGACAGTGAAAATGGATTCATGATTAAAGTAGCACAGCAACCCTAAAGCTTTTGCTTTGGTGAACACAATAATGTAGTTACCATAGTGATAGGTGCCTTAGAAGTACCTGGATTGATACTTATGAACCCAAAAGTATGCCCACGCCTGTAACAAACATGTCTGGTAATGTTTGGTGAAATTGTACTATCCTTACTTCAAAAGGGTTTATTTCCAGATTCTTTATTTCTTTCCTTTATGAAACATCTAAAGCTGTTTTGAGAAAGTGAACCTACTTTATTTAGCAGAACTGGGAAAATGCTTGGTTATGCTGAACAACATTATCTTTCCTTTGTAGCTGGCTCGCTATATATGGGATACAAAGGTTACATTAACAAAGCCAAACCTTAATCAAGACACACTTGATACTGACATTCAGCCTTGATTTCCCCTCTTAGATTTAGTTGTATTAATCACTATTATACAGTGGGTCATAGTCGTGTTCATACATGTAAGGTTGTGTAAATGTTGTGGCTTATAGAGTATAAACTACTGTGAGGGGGGGTTATGTTTGCTGCAGGTTGAAAGTTGGCATTCATCTTCTAAGCCCTGCTGAAACATTTAAAAACCTGTAAATAAAGGTTCTTATCCTGAAAGCTGGGGACACAGTCAGACCTCTCAAATAGAGCTCCATTTACCTCAATGGGTCTCCATGCAGCTGCAAAATTAGGGCCAAAAGCACAGAACTGAGTCCTTTTTAAGGTATACATGGTAGAACTGTTCCAATAACGCATGCAGCTTGCTCCATTAGACATGGGGTGTTCAATTGCTTGCTTAGACATATAGGCTATGTCTACATTGTGAAAGCTAAGTCGACTTAGTGAGGCCATCTCTGGAGGTGTTCAAGGCCCAGCTGGACAAAACCCTGACTGGGATGATCTAATGGGAGTGGTCCTGCTTTTTTTGGCAGGGGGTTGGACTAGATGACCTCGTGGGGTCCCTTCCAACCCTATGATTCTATGACTTTATAAAGTCAATTTTAAATGGGCGTCGTGGCTTAATTCAACTTAATAAAGTTGACTTAGTGGCCCAACTGCACTAAGTCGACTTTATTAAGTCGACTTAGTGAGTTCACATGCCTTAAATCGACTTAATAAATTCGACTTAACAGTAAAGTCGACTTTATAAGTGGACCCTAAAGCTGACTTTATTGCCCTGCAGTGTAGACAGGGCTCTGTTTAAGTCGACTTAAGGACCCTTAAGTCAACTTAAACACATAGTGTAGACGTACCCATAGGTATAAATTTGTGGTTGAATGCATCATAGCAAATTCTCTGTTCACAAAGGTCTGTACAACCAAAACTTTGTTCATATGAATTTTACAAACAGAAAGTTGTCTCTTTAGCCAAGATATTTTTCAATCAAAAAGAAAAATCACTTTTGTGAAGAAAAGAAAATTCTGTTCACACAACAGTGGAAATAGTTTGTAAATTTTCGGAAAAGAAAACCAAAATGTCATTATTACTTTAGCTGACTCGTCTCAAAGATCAACTAGAAAAATCCAAATGTTGAAAAATTAATGGAATATTCACTGTGAAAAATTCCCAATCAATCCACAGCATAAAAAATGTTGTCAAACAATTTTGAATTAGAAGCACACTTTTAAACATCCCAAGCAAAAAAACCAGAAGAATGAAGTGCAAGAAATGAAATAAAATGTACACAATAAATAGTTTGACATGGTCTTCCATAGAGTATTCTGCCTTTTTAAAACTCAGAACAGAAATGTGATTTTTATTTTCTTAATATAATTTAAAGAACTTTTCATCATTAAATATGGTAATTGCCCATGCCTTATGATGCCATTCTGTATGTTTATACAAATTATTTGATATAATTGGTCAGGATGTATTCTTTAAAATAAGTAAATGGGAAAGCAACAATGCTAACATTCCAGTGATACAGAATTGTTCAATCACTACTTCAGAGTATAAAGAACATAGTTTAAAAACAACTTAAGTCCAATTTCTGTTCTTAGCTTGCGATGAAGCCACTACTAGTGTGATAACAGTAGGGCTCTGAAAATTTCAGCATCCATCTGAATGGTACTAAGAGAGAGAATTTTTAGAGGTGGTGTTACATAGGTCCAGGTACTGTTCTCATTTAGGCCATTTTAAAAGAGTTTTATACCTAATACGACGACATAAATGAAAATAGACCTTACCTGACAGATTTGGAATGCCCTGTTTTCACATGCGTTCAGATCGGTGCTGAATAGTCACAGTCCTGTTCCGCAGTATGAAGTGGGCCTCCTGCTGGGACCATAGGTAGTAAGCCAGC
Organism: Podocnemis expansa; assembly: GCA_007922195.1. Lineage (NCBI taxonomy): Eukaryota > Metazoa > Chordata > Testudines > Podocnemididae > Podocnemis > Podocnemis expansa. The sequence continues at coordinate 2,694,663 of ML682028.1, forward strand.
CTCCACTGGATTCTGGTCAGTTTCAAAGACAATGAAACAATAGCAAATGGTTTGAAATCCAATTTTTAGCAGTCTTGCTTATCACATCATGATTGGAAGACAATAAACTGGTGTTATTCACTAAGAGTTCAGATAACACTGGTGTGTGAATGCACTGAATTGCATGAGAATTCTATGTGGGTGAAACCAAAAGCTAGATTTTAGAAAACTAATTGCCATGGCCAAATTAAGGTCATATATAAGAAGAAGCAACTGTACTGGAGTAAGATGGGGCGGGGGGTGGTGGTGGTTAATATTTAAAAAAAAAATTTTTAGCCTATGAAAGTGAGATCATTTCAGCTCAGTATTGACTTGGTAATAGGGAGGCCCAAGCAGGTGCCATTTCAACATCCTTTATAGCCATGCATTTGCAGGTTGTTTCACGTTTACTTTAGCTTTTCTTCTGTGAGTTGTTAGGGATATATAGACTCCAGACATATCTCTTTCCCAAGAGGGTAAGTTAGTCTGTATGTGCCCCAATTGGATTTTTGCAGTTCTCTAATGTATGAGCAATCAATCATCCATCCCCAGTCCTCACCAGAGACAGCACAGCTGGCTCCACTATACTTTTGGAGCAAGCCAACAGATGCTTTGAATTTATCATAGAGTGGAGCAGCAACTCATTGACAAAACTGATGTTGTCACTACACAAATGCAGATTCTAAGCTAAGCTTCCAAAAATCATATCTTTTCCTTAAAGACACTCTTGCATTTATAACCACCCTGGCCTCTCAACTTCTGCACCATACCAAACTATAATTAAACACAGGTGGCTGACATTTTCACAAAGAGGAGCTCAGAAGCAGGCATATGCGGCTAACTGGGCTAGGTTTTTGTAAGAGATTCAGAAAACTTCACCAGCTGTTGGGGGTTCAGTATCCCTCAACACTTTTGAAAGATCCCAGTCCTGATTCTGAAAGATGCTGAGCATCTATTCTCTCCTTTAAAAATCAGTGAGAGTTGCTGAGTGCACAGCATTTTGGAAAGCTGGGCTAGTTGGGAATTTCCTGTCAGTATTTTTTCAAAAGCAAATGTGGTTTCCATAAAACTTGTCTGTTTTCCTACAGGCTAGACTCCCTGGTTGGACTATAGGTTCCCTGACGTAACAAGATCTCCCATATGGCCAAAGCATCACAGACAGTTGCAGGTAATGTTGAACTGGTGTGGACCAAAATATCTGGAAAGTGTTTCATTTCAACTTTTCCCAACTGACTTTTTTTCCAGAACCTTTCATTTAGCCAAAAGTTTAAATATGTTGACTTTAACAGTTGTCAAAACATTACGGTTTTCTGGGATAGCAATTCTGTTTTTCTGTCAGCACTGGTGTGATTATTTAGCCCTGATCATAAGGTGCTATGTTTGAAACTTGTGGTCTGTCAGTTGTTGCTAATGCATCACTGACTCTGCTGATCCACTGGCATAGTCAGTGTGGTTGTAGGAGTGGCCAAACCCTCCTTACTCCATTCTCTGGGAAGCAGCTAGAGATTCCCTACAAATAGTGTAGTGGCTAACACCTCTGCTTAACATGCAGAAACTCCTGGGTTCAATTCCCAGGGGGTTGGACTTCATGATCTCATGAGGTCCCTTCCAGCCCTATGATTTGATTTGATTTGATTCCACCTGCCAGTATTTCCCCTGTAAGGCCTGTGTTTTAACAAGACAGGAGACAGAAAGATGAAACAGATACTGTGGAGTGTATTCAAACAGTAGGTTTAAACGTATCGTTCACCATGGATGCCAGCTGCTACAAAATAATTTTGGGTGAGCAAAATTAAAGATAGGGATCATACAGTTTGACATTTCTTAACAACTTTGCATTTCCTGATAGCCTTTTCTTCATGCAGTTTACCTGCCATTGTTTGCAATTAGCCAAAAAAACATGCCTCTTGCTGGGGCAGATGTTGAAAAAGCAAACCATTTTAAGAGTTTCTGTGCAGAGGTATGCCTCTGAGAGAAGTGGGTTCTAACCTTGTTTGCTTGGCTGAAACAGACTTAACACACCTAACCCTCTGCAACACTGCAGATGAGAATAACTGGGTTGGCAAGGCCTAATACCCAATGACAAGACACCTGTTTCACCTACCTGTGTCTGGGCCTTTTTTTTTTTTTTTCCTAAAATAAAGTCTAGGCCTCTAAATTAATGTAAAAAAATTGGTGCAACACTAAAGTGAGGAATAAGACACAGTGAAGGCATCTTCAAGTCATGCAGTTTGTACCGAGCACCATGTGAGGATCTTACATCCCTGGAACAGACATCATGGGGCTTGGACTCAGCAATATCTCATCACTGACTATTGGATATGAAAGCCATGCTAAAAGTGACCTAGTCTGCCATTACTGGCTTGTGTCACTTAGCAGTTCCTCTGTACTTGAGTGGATCCTGCTGTGGAGCAGTAGCCCTTGGCAGTTAAATTTATTAGCTAAGTAAAATTAGGTACATTTTTAATGAGAATTTTTTTCCCAACCCCAGGTTTGTTAATGGCAGCAGCAACAAAATGAATTTCATTGTTGTTGAAAGGGATGAATCAAAGTGGTATCATGGTTCTAAATTATATCTTATTGCATGCTTGGCTGAGGTGAGCTGGGATGGCTGAGGGAGTCATTGTTTTCCTTCTGACAAATACACACTTTCTGGGAGTGTATATGAAATGATTTTGGGCTGCAACACAATAAAAGAATGATATTGCTGGGTCAGTGTTGCTTAACCTTAAGCAGCTGGGAAAACACATCCAGGTATTACTACTATACGCAGAATGAAAATTTTCTCAAAATAGCTAGTATAGGCTGGCTGTAATGTTTGTCATGAAACACAGGGCTAGGTGACACAGTACATCTATACTGACATTTAGAAGCTTTACCACCAATTAAAATAGAGCCTCGGAGATACTGCTTCAGACCAGAGAAGCAGATGACCCAGAAAGCAACAAAATCCAAGCAAGTTTCTCTGTCTGAAGAGACGAGGATGGGGGGAAAAAAGAAACTACGGAGAAGAAAGACTGAGATGAACAGAGAGACACTAAGCATGAGAAGTGACAAGGGAAAGACGCTAAGGAGCAGAAACAAGTAGAAGGAAACACAGAAGACGACACTAAGAGGGGGAAGAGAAACAGAAAGAGGGGGGAAAGGCACTAAGGGGAAAGAAAAAAAAGAGGGGGAGACTCACCAAGAGGGAAAGACAACCTCAAGGTTGGGGGGAGAGAGAAACAAACATGCCAAGAAAAAGACATTAAGGCTATGTTCACACACACGGGGTTATTGCGATACAAGTTGTATTGAAATAATGCTGTATTTCAAAATAAGTTAATTCAAATTAAGTTTGTTAATTCAAATGAAGGAAAAAAGCAGGAATCGAAATAGCATGTTCAGACAAGTTACTTTGAAATGAGTCGCCATTGTTTCAAAACAACATGTTCAGATGGCATTGTTTTGAAACAATCGTTTTGAAACAATGTTGTTTCGTCGCCACATGGGGTTTAAGTTGTTTCGAAACAAGGGTGCGTCGTGTGAACGTGGCCTTTCTTATTTCAAAACAACCTCTGTCCTTTTGAATAAGACTGCTGTGTGAACACACCCTAACAGGAATAAAAGAAACACTAAAGGAAAAGTAGGAAGAAAGAGACAGAAGTGAGGACAGCAGTAAGAGGCTAGCAAAACAGAGGGGGGGAGACAGTAAGAGCAGCAGAAATTGAGAAAAACAGGGGCGAGGGGGCGAAGGACACCAGGGACAGGTCAGGGGGGAAGCAGAGACAAAGGGGCAAGCGGGCAGGAGCGGGAGGAGACCGGCCGGGGAGCACTGAGGCAAAGCCAGTAGGGGGGGAAGAGAGGAGGGCGCCGAGCGGTGCGGCCCAGGGGCGCTGGTGCAGGGAGCAGCACCCCAAACGACAGGCCCTAGCCCAGAAACGGGGGGCAGGAGGCTGGGCCGGGCTGAGGGGAGGCGCGGGGCAGGGGAGGCCGCGTCAGACCGGCCCTTCAGCGGCGGGTACCGACCTCACAGTCCCCTGTCAGCCCTGCGGCGCCTCACGCGCGGCAGCAGAACCGTTAACCGTCGCCTCGCCTCGCGCCGCCTCCTCCTTCCCGCCCGCCCGCCGGCCAATCAGCAGCCGCCTCGTCCTTCCCTCCGGCCAATCAGCAGCCGCCTCGCCCCGCCCCCAGCTGGAGGCGGGCGGGGCGCCCCCGCCAGTGACGTCACGGGCCCGGGCGGAGCGGCGGGAAAGTTCGTTTCGCGGCCCTGGAAAAGGCAAGCGGGGAGCGGGGGGGGGGGGTTGTCCGGTCACGGCGGGAGTTTGGTTTTTGGAAACAGCGCCCCGCTGTTCGTGGGGGAGGGGGGAGCCGAGCGCGATTGCGAAATAATAATTGACACACCCCTAGCGCTAGCCCCACCTCATCGTTTGGAGACAGTTACTGCGGGGGGGGGGGTCAACCCCCCGCCCCCAGCCGGAGCCCGAGGCCGGATCGGGCCCGTGCAGAATCGGGGCCGTTGGGGGGGGGCGGGGCGGGGCGGCCGCGCTCCGGGCTAACAAGCCTGTGAAGTACAGCAGAGGGGGGGGGCCACAGCATGCATTTTTGGGGAAAGCGTTGCTGTACAGGAATAGGACTAGACCCCCACCCCACCCCCAAGGTAACAAAGCACAGAATTAGACAAAGCTTTCTAAGTTTCCAAAGGGATAGCCGTGTTAGTCTAGTCCAGTAAAAAAACAACAAGGAGTTGTGTGACATTTTAAGATTTATTTCTGTCTAAGCAACCCACAGAAAAGTTGCCCACCTCTGTTTCTGACATGTAGGCTGTTTCTGACAGCTAAGATGCAGAAAGTGTGACCTGTGCTCCTCAGAAACCGCCAGACGCACTGTTTCTGTCAGCTACAGTGCTAATATCAGAAAGTGTGAGCTGCAAAAATGCTGTGGTCTGTGTCTAACAAACCTGTGCAACACAGCCGAGCACGCCACAGAATTTATTTTGAGGCAAGAGTTACTGTACAGTAATAGAAATAGCCCTCCCCCCTCCCCCCCCAAGGTAACAAAGCAAAGCACAGTATTAGGTAATGCTTTGGAAATAAAAAAAAAAAAATTATCTTAAAACATAAAATTATATGCTACTATAAAAAAACCAAGTATTGTGTAAAGCCTTGTTCCCCCAAAATACTGCATTTTTATGCCTACCCATTGAGCACACTTTTCCCAGCCTGTGATCCCAAAACTGCACAGTGTAATGTTTATAGATTATGTCACACAGTGATGTCAGGGATACCTGAAGACTGTGCTTTGTCCTGCCATGAGTTCAGAGGAATGGGCCTGATGAGCTCCTGTAGTGTCGTCCAGTTTCTATTATGCTATCCCCAGTGGGATAGTCAAACTGTGACAACATGTAGCCCAACGTACAGGTAAAGATGATGGCTTGTGGAAAAGGAATCAATGTAGTACAGTATTGTCAGTGGCAAAAGGAATACTGTGTACTCCATGCCAGAAACAATTGGTACATGCTACACCCATTATCTGCAGCGTGTGCAGCAGTGCATCTCCTTAGCAAAGCAGCATGCCTTTGGACATGGTCCAAAATGATTTGTTGCCACCCTCGTTTGCTGATATGTCATCAGCATTTCTTCAGTGTTCATGTGATGCTGCATCATTTTCATTTTTCCAAGCCTTGTCAAACAAAAGGCACAATTATATTGTATGGACAGCCAGCTTTCACTGGGTGTTTTTGGAGCTGGTGCTGAACAGAAGCCTCACTCATGGAGAGGGCTTACTCAATGTGTGCTGATCTGCATATCATACCTGTTCAGTCTGATTCTGTTTTGGCTAATGAAAATTGGCTGTTACATGGTGTTTGAGGAGTAGGTTTGACAATGCAAACATTACTGTTATAGTCCCCATTTTCCTGACATACGCTACATACATACATTCTTAGAAGCTAATTCACATTGTCCATATTCCCAAATTTATGTCTGTTGTGCCATGACTAGCTACAGGAAAATATTGACTTCTGTTTATGGAATCATTACAGGAATGCAAACATGAACAACTGATGATCTGTGCTTAAGTGAAAGGGCCCTGCAAACTGATGAAACTTGGCCAAGGAAAGAGGCACCCCTATTTAAGTGCCGTCCCAGCTGAGATGTTGCCCAAAGAACATCCATGTGTGTCATGTGCCAAGTGGTGAGATGGTGACTGTGTGAAATCAAGGCACGTATCACAGAACCTGTGACATGCGACTAGTCTAGCTTTTGAACAGTGAACGTTCCCTAATTTAATGATTGTCTTTTACTTCACAGAGAGTGAATCAATTTTACACTATGCAATGAACTTTCATTTTTATTTTTTCACAGTAGGACATGCGCACCATGTGTGCGGGGCCCAGTTACAGATTACTGAGGTGGTGCAGATCACTAACCGTGATTGATTGCTGTAAAACTCTTAATGATCCTGAGGTGGTAGCGCGGGCAACAGTGAACCATGCAACATGGTATGTGTTACTGTTGAATCTAACAAAGCGGTTGTTTGCTATGGGTCTGTCCCATGACTGTCCATAGACAGGGCTCGTCCACTAATTGAAAGACACAGTACATGTTGGTGAGCAATGCAGTTCTGCCCAGCACGACATCCAAGAGAAGGTATGGTTTTCTTTCAATGCTTGTTGGACCCACTATAATTTTTTCTATTCGGTACATCTATGCTAAGGGCTGAGTGATAGTTAATGTGGCTTTCCTGTACTGAAACACAGTCCTGTAGCATTTAAAGACAAACACATGTATTTGTGGCATACACGTCTGGGGGGGGGGGTGTTACTCCTTAGCCTAAAGCTGCTCTGGCCTGGTTCCCAGACCCAGCCAATGGACCTGCCAATGGATTCCCCTGCTCTAAATGCCTCCACCCCTGCAAGCTGCCTTCAATTTCTCCCCTAAACACACAGACACACAATACTTATCACTACCCTGCAGATATTGCTCCTTAAAAGAGCAGTACAGCCTGTGCAGCAGGAGAGGGAGAGTATTTAAAATTGCCTCTTCTCTCTGCTGCCTGTCTGAGCTGGGTGGTGGAAAGCCCCCAAATAAGGGTCCTTTCGATACGCTGTGAGGAGGGGGAGACACAAAAACCACCACTGGGTTGAACCAAACTCTTTTATTGAACAAAACTTCAATAAAAACAAATCATCCTCCCTTATTTTTTTAAGAACCCTAACACAGAAAACAAACAGACAAAAGCATAAAGAAGCCAACAAAAGTGACTCAGTTCACAGTTTAGTTTAGTCCCACACACACACCTCCCACACTGCAAACAGGGGAAATCAGATCCAGGGCCTCAAGTCAAATGTTCAGGGACAGTGGCCTGCTGTCTCCAACATGGTGATGACTCTGGGAGGGAAGAGTATACTTCTTGCTGATCAACCTGCTTGTGGCTGATTCTGAGACTACCCAACCAAGATTCAGGTTCATACTTTTAAACATCTTTTCTCTTCCCCATACAAGAATAGTGATATGGAACATCACAAGTGTAAACTTTGTTTTATGTAATTTAGATAATTAAAAAAAACATGTAATCATGTGAGTCACAGAACTATACATGTAACAATTTCTCTAGTCACATGACCTATGCACAGTCACTGCTCTTGTACGCTGTCCTCTCATCAGCTAATTGTTCTTCAGTTAATCCTGTAGGAAGGCACTGAACATGTGCCCCCCTATAACAAGACTCACATTGGACCTTTGAAAGGAAATAGATGAGAAAATTTGTTTAGTGAATAAACAATAAGCAGTGATCACTCTGTATTCTAATAATCTCAATAATGCATACAAAATTTATTTAAGAGAAAAAGCATTCTCCAAAGGAAGTGGCTATGTGTACAAATAGATTACTTCAAATTAAATGAATTTCAACTCATTAATTAGAAATTGAACGTCCCTTTCTTGTTTTGCGTCTTGCGCTCAGAAGCATAACAAGTTGGCCTACTTGAAATGTTATTTGACCATGTTTAGGGAGCTTCCTTTTGCTGGACTGTTGTTGCTGTCTCTCGTGTGCTTTTTCAATAAATTTCAAAGCCATTGCTGCGACAGCTTCCCTTGTAGCCTCCTTGTCAACGATGTATTTTTAACACCATTTTCTTCTACTTCAGTGTGACATGTTACCTTTGTAAAGAGAATGAGAAAGGGAGATAATGATGAGATTTGTGGTGTGCAATGTTCGTGTTCAGTCCAGAAAACTGTGTTACATGATTGAATTTACCCTATAGTGTGCTGGGAAGTCCGCTGAAAATCTAGTTTCCAATCCAAATAGAATTTGAAATGGTGAAAATCCCGTAGTCATGTGTATCCTTGTTCTCATTGCAAACAGAATACCCTTAAGATAGCAATCCCAGTCTATGCCAGATGGCTCAACGTACTTCCGCAGCGCACTAAAAGTCATTGTGCACAGGCTTTTGAAAAAGGTATATGTTGCAGTCATGGTATATTGAGACTACTGTATTTTAGGCTGCACTTGATCTTGTGAGTACTACGTACTGAGAATGGGCTGAAAGTATATAAAGATTATTGATCTGCATTTAAATTTCACTGTTGGGAAACATTCCTTGAATACCACCTTACACAGGAAGCCACTTCAATTGCATGAGTAATGTTATGACATCCATCAAAGCAGCCAACTCTGGCAGCCATATTATAACATTACAAAACTTACGTTTTGATGGTTCTGTTGGTGTTTCCTGCAAGATGATTTGTTTGAGGATGGTATGGGCTGATGAAGGTACACTGTATGTTATATACTTTGCAGAAATGTTCATTCACCTGAAAGGGAGAAGTAGTCCATGAAGTTATATCAGGTGGTTTGTCAAGAATGATGTGTAAAAACAGGTAATGTTGTTGAGTGCAAATCCATGGTGTCACAAAGTACATTTCACTCAATGTAAAAAACTTCACATTTCCTGTGGATGTAAGCAGCTATTTGGGTTACCATAAAGTTAAGAATTTATGTGAGTTAAGTCACTTGACCAACAGCTGTGTTTTGAGACCATCAAAGTAATTTTTGGCAAAGACAGTGTCAAATCATCAACAGTTCATAACCAGTACCTGTTGAATTAAAGCCAGATTAATCACATGAAACCTAACAAACTAATAAGTCTATTGATGAATCAATGCTAATAACATTAGGAAAACAGATATATACTTGATTATTAAATTCAGAACCACGATCTGATAGAATGCGATATGGACATCTGTAATGAGTCATTACATCATAAATGCAGTCAATGACTGTATCCGCTGCCTTATTGGGAATTGCAAATGCTTCAACCCATTTTGAAAAGTAATCTGTTGCTGTAAATATGTATCTATTCCCTTTCTTTGTCTCAGGTAACGGACCTATTAAATCCATGCCAACCAATTCCCAAGGTGTGGAAACCTAGATGCAGGAGAACCCAGATATTAGAACAGGAATTTAGAGAACCAGTTTTCAAAAGGAAAGGCAACACCTGATTGTAAAATCAGCATAACACTGACCTGTATGCGTTTCAAGGTGGTATCCACATTCACCTCCTTTCCCACCTTCTGGCAATCCAGGCATAAGGCAACCTGTTTTGGAAGGAAGAAAACACCATAATTAACTGTCTTTCTCCAAAAAAATTTTTTTTCCTTTGAAAATGGATTGATACTTTCAAATAAGATATGCGATACGGTATGTTACATGAACAGAATATTCTTTTATGGAATGATAAGTCTAAGAACTAAATTAGTATTTTTTTTTCAGTGCTCGCTTCTCTATATCGCATGATAACATACCCAATCAGCTATGTCATTTGTCATCCCTGGCCAGTAATTTCTGGCAGACACTGCAGATAATGTTTTGCATAGTCCCTGATGTCCACCAAACGCACCACTATGGTGACGCTGAAAGAGCTCCTTGGCTTCCTTCATGGTCTGTATTACTTTACGCTTTGTTCCCTTTGAAGAATAATACAGTACATCTTCTGTTATTGGGAAAGAACAAAAAGATCCATCCATAAGTAACTACCTGTTGGTTAACAATTCATATATTGTCAACAGTTTATGGTCTTTTTAGTTTGTATGCATGCAATAAACATGTCAGCAGCGTGGCCATGTTTTGGAGGCATCCAATGCAAAATGTAGAAAACTGAAATGCTCTAGAGGGATCTTACACTGAATTTTTTCTATGTTCTAATATGTGGTTTGGTTGACCTTGCCTGTTTGCATAGCTTGATACATCACCAAGTGGATATCAAACCCATATAATTTGAACAGCAATTGTCAGCCCTGGAAATAAATTTCATGGCTATGTCCACACAAGCCTTTTAAATCAAAACAACAGCAGTTGTTTCAATTTAAAAATAAACACATCCAGATGACATGTTCCTTATTTTGAAAGAAGCAGCTCCCTTATTTCAAAATAAGTAAAAAAGAGGGAATCAAAATAGCATGTTCACTGTGACATGCTATTTCAATATAGGGGAGGGGAGGGGCAGGGGGGGCCTGTGCTGGGCCAGGGACGCCCCGCCCCCGGGAGTCCCCTGCCCCCCCCACCGCTTCTACTGGGGGCGGGGGGCTTCCCCTGCCCCCCCACCTGCCATGAAGCGGCAGGGGGGGCAGGGGAAGCCCCCCTGCCTGTGGCCAAAGTGGAGGGCCCCCCCCCGCCCCAGGCACCCTAACCCTAACCCAGGGTGTCCCTCTCCCAAACCCAAATAGCAAGTCCTGCATCTACACTTGCTATTTCGATTTTATATGTTTCCTTCATTCAATTTAAGTTAAATTGAATTAAGGGTTTTATTTCAAATTTGCGTATTTCAAAATAAGCATGTAGATCTGGACATAACTATAGGAAAATAGATTAAATGGAGTAAATGTTACTTGCCTTCCAAAGAGTATTTATCAGCAAGGCGATGCAGAGTAAATTTTTCTAATTTGGTCATTCCTTCTGGGTAGGTATTGGTTCTTTTATATGCCAAAACCCGTGCAATTTTTTTCCTCAAATGATTTTCTTGTCTCTTCTTATCATAATTAAAATGATAAAGAAAGCAAACAGTCACAGTCACATAATTTACCAAATTAATAAATCTCATATCTCCCACTAACACTCATTGGGCAAGTATTTTTTTAAATCACACATTGCAAACCTAAAGACAAACATGATCATTCCAGCAGTATAAAGGAATTTTCCTTTAGTTGCACTGGAAAAGCATTGTTTTGTAATGGTTAGTACTTCACTGGCACTGTGAACTGATGGGTCCATGACTGCTGAAAACAGATAGGGGCTAATGATGCTGTGTGTTGCTGAACGAATATTCAATTATCCAAGTACTGACTGAGTCCATATTTGTGTGTCCCGCCCCCCCCCCCCCAACACACAGAACACACCTGCATCCAGAAGCAGAAAGACTTGCTAGTCTTTATTTGGACAGAACTCAAGTCTGGTTTTAAGCAAGCAGACTGCGACACAGAGGCAAAAGCGTACAGCTTGGCTATGCTCGCTATTGGGGATGAATCCACCACAAGAAATGTCTTATGGCTTTGTTGCCCATTGGCTCAGCACATAGACCTTGATCACTTTTCATATAAAATGGAAAGGTTCTCATCACCTGACATATTGGTGGTGTTCGTATTTTACAGTATATCTGTAGGAGAAGGATTTTCCAGTCTAAAACGTGTTAAAGAGAAAGCCATGTAACATTACTTCAAAGCATAACACAAACAACATGCATGTGTAACCTGCTATGGTGGGCTCTAATGCATTTACCTGCCCCTCTCCACTGCCTCACAGAGAAATCTCTGCAGAAAGCAGCAGAAGAGCCAGGAGCCAGTCTGCTCAAAGACTCACATGCTCAGACTTCCCATCCCACATTAAACTGCTACTACTCAGCATAACACTGAAACTTCTGGAACATACTCAATGTGCTCCCACACCCTCCCCACAGACGATTCTGGTTTGTGTGCTGCCCAGTCTGCCCAAAAAAACAACAAGGAGTTGTGTGCCACTTTAAGACTAACAGATTTATTTTTTGCATGAGCTTTTGTGGGAGAAGATCCCACTTCCAGTCTGCCCAGCAACGTAACCCAGCCATAAGGAATCCCTGAATGAGCCTACTCCTTTTTAGGCACCTGGGTGTCTTCCTCAACCTCGGGTCCTCTACCAGAGGCCTGGGAGTTTGAGGGTTCTGTGCAGTATCTTAGCTGTTCCTAGCACTGCACTCTTCTGGACAGAAAGCTCTGATGTTGTGCCTGGGATCTGTTGGAGCCACTCTCCCAGCTTAGGAGTCACAGCCCTGAGTGCACCTGCCACGACTGGGACCACTTTGGCCTTCACTTTCCACATCCGTTCTAGTTCCTCTTTCAGGCCCTGGTACTTCTCCAGCTTCTAATACGCCTTCTTCCTGATGTTGCTGTCACTTGGCACTGCTACATCTATCACCACCGCTGTCTTCTGGTCCTTGTCTATTACCACGATGTCTGGTTGATTGGCCAGTACCTGCCTGTCTGTCTGGATCTGGAAGTCCCACAGAATCTTAGCCCTGTTATTCTCCACGACCTTCTGTGGGATCTCCCATCTGGTCTTGGGAGGGTCTAGCCCATACACTGTGCAGATGGTTCTGTTCACAATGCCAGCTACTTGGTTGTGCCGTTCAGTGTATGCTGTTCCTGCCTGCATCTTACATCCTGCCACTATGTGCTGGACTGTCTCTGAGGCATCTCTGCATAGTCTGCACCTTGGGTCCTGTCTAGTGTGGTAGACCCCTGCTTCAATGGATCTGGTGCTCAGTGCCTCTTCTTGTGCTGCTATGATCAGTGCCTCAGTGCTGTCTTTTAGTCCAGCCCTTTCCAGCCACTGGTAGGATTTCCCAGTGCCAGCCACCTCAGCTATCTGTCGATGGTACATCCCATGCAGGGTCTTGTCTTGCCATGGCACTTCTTCTGCTTGATCTTCCTCCCATGTCTACTGCTGCCTCAGGCATTGTCTCAGCAGCTCATCTTTGGGTGCCATCTTACTGATGTACTCCTGGATGCACTGTTCCCTCTAAGGCGCGCGGCAGCGCGGCCGCGCGCTTAAAAAAATCCTGCCGCGCAGGATTTTCCTGCCCCCGCGCATGGGGCAGTTCAGGGGCAGCGTGGCTGAGGGGAGACGAGCCAGAGTGCTGTGTCCGAGCACGAGCCTCAGCCCAGCCCCTCAGTCGGAGGAAGAGAGGGTCTGTGGGCTTGGGTCAGCCCTGCCACTCCTCCCTCCCCTCCCTTCCTCGGAGATTGTGGAGGCTCCGCCTCTTCCAGCCGGGGTCTGGCCGTTTGCATGGCCAGCCCCAGCCTCCAGCCCAGGCTCGTGGTTGCCAGCCAGCACCGTGGCCTCCTGCCCCCTGCCCAGCTCTTTGGCCAGTGAAGAGGGCTGGGGGGGGATTTGGGTTTGTCAGGCAGCTGGCAGGGAGAGTGTGTGGGGAGGGGGGAGAAGGGGTCAGGATGGTGGGCTGGGGAGGGCTTGGGGGGGCTGAAAGAGGTGGCATGAAGATGTGGAGCTGGGGGTGGGGTTTAGGAGGGCTGGAATGGGGGCAGGGAGCTTAGGGAGTCGGAATTGGGGCAATTCTTCAGCTTTTTAAACAAGAGGCATGGCAAAGAGTAAGTGCCATTCATATCCTGAAGTTTGAAACTCCTCAAGTGGGAAACAGGGAGTGCATGGTGCCAAAATGTCCCTTCTGTAACTAGATAAAGCTGTGGAGGTGAAAAATCTCTAAAAATCAGTTGTATATTTCCTGAAAGCTAGTGTGGATGTTACTTAAGTGGAGTGACTGAACAGTGAGAGTGTTTGAGCATGTTAACCCCCTGCTTTCAAAGAACCTGGAAGATGTTTTCTCCAAAATCCTGTAACTCACAACAATTCATTACAAAACAAACAAGGAGTCTTGTGGTACTTAAAGACTAACAAATATATTGATTGCATGAGCTTTCATGGGAGAAAACCCCATTTCATCAGATGCTTTGAAGAACAATTCACAGAAATTTTAGAGATGTAACGGAGCTATCAGATAAGTACTTGTTTTAAATATAGTAACAGCCAAAAGACTGGGAATCAAAGGAGCCATGAGATTATTCTCTTCACTATGCACCCTAATCTGTCCATCAGAAGAAACCATAATGCATTAAAGGGATGTGGTATTTTGGCAGAGATTTTCTCTTAAGTTGAAATGTAGCCCCAAAATGATGGGGCAGGTAAAGATACAAGGGACTGAAAATAGGCTTTTAAGAAATACTGTAGCCTTATCTTAAAGCAGCTAAAGCCCATTGTTTTGATTTCAGCTGTGTTTAGCATCCTTGTTGTAGCAGCATTTTCCTGAAAAGGATGCCTGGAATCTTTTTTTTGATTTTTAAAATTTCAATAGAATTTACCCCTCTGGGAGCATCAAGACATCTTAAATGCTGCCAATTTCCAAAGCGGTAGCCATGTTAGTCCATTCCAGGAAAACAAAACAAAACAAGGAGTCTCCCACGAAAGCTCATGCGAAAAATAAATCTTAGTCTTTAAGTGCCACACGACTCCTTGTGTATCTTAAATGCTGTCAGTGATAATTAGCTGTCTTCCGTGTAAACTGTAACTCTGCATGTAGAACACAGGAGATGAGGGTATTAGGCAGAATTGTGACTCCTAGGATCCTGATTGAATATAACTTTGGTCTTGGGTTGTTTGAAAGCCATGGATTAGTTTCTTTTGATTGTATAGCAATTTGGGTAAATTTTTTAAATAAATTTGGTGATTTTAGTAATAAAAAACAACTTTAAATAGTTTATATTAATTTTTCATTGGTCTAGATTTTTCAATAATTTTTGTTGCACGAGTTTGCACACAAATTTTATTCAGAAAAAGTTTTGCACACGGGTTGAAAATTTTGCACACAAGCCGCCAAACCTTAGAGGGAACACTGCCTGGATGCTCTGGGTTTTGTCCAGGACAGTGGCTTTGACACTCACCAAACCCCGCCCACCTTCTTTCTAGCTGGTGTACAGTCTCTGGGTGTTGGATTTGGGGTGGAAACCTCCGTATATTGTGAGGAGCGTCCGTGTCTTCACATCGGCAGCCTCCATGTCCTCCTTTGGCCAGCTCACTATACCGGCAGGGTATCTGATGACTGGCAGGGCATACCTGTTGATGGCATGGATTTTTGTTCTTCCCATTGAGCTGGCTCTTCAGGACTTGTCTCATCCTTTGGCGGTATTTGGCTGTTGCTGCCTTCCTTGCCTCCTCATCGTGGTTCCCATGTGACTGTGGGATGCCAAGGTGCTTGTAGCTGGCCTGTATGTCTGCTATGTGGCCTGCTGGTAGTTCCTCCCCGTCAGTCTTGACTACCTTCCCTCTCTTTACTACCATCCGGCCACACTTCTCCAGTCTGAATGACATCCCAATAGCCTCCCTGTAGATCCGTGTCAGGTGGATTAGCGAGTCGATGTCTCGTTCATTCTTAGCATACAGCTTGATGTCATCCATGTAGAGGAGGTGGCTAATGGTAGTTCCACTCTTGAACTTGTATCTGTATCCAGTCCTTGTGATTATCTGGCTGAGGGGGGTTCAAGCCAATGCAGAACAGCAGCAGGGCCAGTGCATCACCTTGGTATATGCTGCACTTGATGGCCACTTGTGCAAGTTGTCTTGAGTTGACTTCCAGCGTTGTCTTCCATAGTCCCATTGAGTTCTTGAGGAAGGTCATTAGTGGCCTGTTGACTTTGTCTAGCACCAGACATTCACAGATCCATCTGTGCAGTATTGAGTCGTAGGCTTTCCTGTAGTCAATCCAGGCTGTGCTCAGATTGGTCTGTCTAGACCTTGAGTCTTGGGCGACTGCTCTATCTATGAGCAACTGGTGTTTTGAGCCTCTGGTGGTGTTCCCAATGCCCTTCTGAGCTGTGCTCAGGTACTGGCCCATGTGGTCCTGTAGCTTGGCGGCTAGGATGCCTGATAGGACTTTCCATGTTGTGGGGAGGCAGATTATTGGCCGGTAGTTGGATGGTGCTGTTCCCTTGTGGGGGTCTTTCATGAGCAGCACTGTCCTTCCTTGTGTTAGCCAGTCTGGGTGGGAGCCTGCTGCTAGCAGCTGGTTCATCTGTGCTGCTAGGCGTTCATGCACTGGTGTTAGTTTCTTTAGCCAGTAGGTGTGGATCATGTCCGGTCCAGGTGCTGTCCAGCTCTTCATGTTCTTGACCCGCTTTTGGATGTCTGCTACTGTGATGGTGACTGGTTCCTGTTCTGGGAGATTGCTGTGGTCTCTTCTCAGGTCCTGCAGCCACTTTGCACTGGTGTTACATAGCTATATCTATCTATCTATCAAAACTCTCTTCGACATTCTGCTCATCACATCCCAGTGATGCAAACCTTGAGGTAACAAAATTTCACAGGGACAGGGTAAAAACTGCACCACCAATCTCAGTTGAACACTTTTGTGCCACTTAATTCAAGCAAAAAAAACAGGAGTCACATTGCACTTTAAGACTAACATTTATTTTTGGCATGAGCTTTCCGAGGAAGTGGGATTTTTCTCCCATGACACCTCATGTGAAAAATAAACCTTTTACTCTTAAAGTGCCACACAATTCCTTGGTTTTTTTTGTTTTGTTTTTTTTTTGCTAGCATAGACTAACACGGCTAGCCCTTCGCAAATTAATTTAGTAAGCGCTCCTACACCACAGTTAAATGCCTCCTCCACCCTGGCATGCTGGTAGACAATAAGGGAAGGGGCCAAAGATCAATTTTTCACAGGTTCCCTTCTGTGGTACTGGACTCAGTGAGCCAGTGTGAGACAAGCACTTTTCGGCTCCCAGACATATAGGACACAGGATGAGTGTGCACAGAACACAAAGGAACTCTTGAGAGACTGACAACCACCTTGCTTATTAACATTATTGTAATGCAAGGAACATAAAACATTTGATAGTAACATCTGTTTTCTAAATCAGGAAGTAAATGCCCAAAAAGTAATAATATTAATAACCAATTTTAATTAAAAAACGATTTACATTACTACGCAGTTTCCAGTATAATCCTGGGGAACTGTGCCATTGTTTGAGTACAAGAGCCAGCTTTAAAGTAAGACAAAAAGACTTCGGGGGGGGGGTCCTCTGGCCACTCACGGGTCAGAGCAGATACAATGTTCAACTCAGGGTGCTGGACACAGAAAGCACGTCCGGATCAGACAGAACTATGAAGTGACGTTATGTAATAACCTGATGGTGTCGCTGATGCAGTAGAACAGATTTTTTTTTAAGTTCTTTTAGGGAAGAAATATTGGTTCTAGACATGACAGTAGGAATGCTTTCAGAGAAATAACAACAGAAGGCAACATACCAGAGTCACTCTCTGTATATTGACAATTGAAAGTGATAATAAAGGGCTATGGTTGGCATTTCTTGGTGAGAGCTCTCAATGGAAGAAACATATTTATTACTTTTGAGTTCAATTTTAGAACTATAGCCTACAGTTGGTCTGAGAAGTAATGCAAAATTTGTGTGCAGACATGGGTTCATTAGCTTAAGGAGGCGCGCCCGCCGCCCCCCATATCCTCAGTAGCAGATTTACTCAACCCTGTGAGGAAGAAAACACTGTCCTTTATCCACCCCCAACTCTTTTCAGTCTCTTTTTTGTTACCTATACTGCATTATAAGTATTAGGAAAAAGAGAGTAAACTGAGCTATGTTTTAAGATTTCTCCCACACAGACCAACTAAAAATGACTGAAGGTCTTGCTTTGTAATCATTTCTAGCAGCTGCAGACAAGAGTCTAAAGAAGAACTAATATATACCTTGAATTGGTTCAGTTAAATGAAAAATCACTGAAAAAAGTTTGCTAAGGCTTGGTGTAGATGACAGCTTATATTGTCTCTACAGCATGCCTTGAGTAATCAGCAGCACATGTAGGAGGCAGACAAAAACATGATGTGCACGGCTTTGCTGCCATGAGTGTGATCCCTCGCCACACAAAAGCCACTGCTCTTACAAATTCACTGAAGATAAAAGTTGATGGGCGAAAAAGAACAGTTTGACAGAAACTTGAGTCAGGGCACTTGTGAAGTCACAGCTTAGACCTGGTTTGGGCATCAGGTACCAGCAAGAAAAAAAGCTAGGAGTCTTCTGGCACTTAAGGACAAACTGATTGATTTCTTGCATGAGCTTTTCTGAGACATAATCCTACTTGGTCAAACACTTTCAAGAGGGCGAATTCACCGAATGGGATGAAATTAAATGGCTGTATTTCCTTTCGTCCTATTCTGTAAATTCCCTCTCTTCAAAGCATCTCACCAAGTGGAATTGTCTCACATAAAAGGTCATGCAAGAAATCAGTCTGTTGGTGTTTAAGTGCCCTAAGACTCCAAGCTTTGTTTGCTTTACTAACCAAACACAGCTAGGACTTTGCAACTGGGACAAAAACACTGTCACATGGGGGGGGGGGGAGAGACATGGGTTTTCATAGTTTTATAAAACTGGAAAAGACAAAGGCTGTCATTCTGTTATACTATTTTATACGTAAGAGTACTATAGAAAATAGAACTGGCATGAACCTTCTCTAACTCCAACCAGTTTGTTACAAATAGACACAGCACTGAAACTGGGTCACAAGAGACCAGGTCTCACATTCCATGGGAGGGACCTCCACATACCTAATCCTGGAATAACAGATTCTGACTGTGCCTTGACTCCCCCTCTGTGAGTTAACAAGTACAACTCAGACCCACAGGAGTCTGGGCCATTTCACAGTGGAGAATAGTGCAGGTGCCTACTTGAAAGGCGTAATACACAGGTAATAGTGTGAGTGTCTGCATGTATCATAAGAAATCATTACTATAAAATAAATAGCATGCAAAAATCTTCAATATTTATTAAAATACAGCAAGAGTGGCATCAGTAACATAAGACAATAAAACATAACTGTAATTGCATCCACATATGAAAAAACAATAACCACAGAAAAAGGGAATCTTCATTTGTGGAACAACGGCAAAACAAGTCTTGATAGCAGGACAAGCAATCTGGAACAACTGAAAAGACTCTTGTGCTACAAAAGTTTAAACTGTGAGAATTAAGAAACACATCAGAAAAACAGGTGCTGATGGCTTAAGATATTGGGATGCCTGTGTCTTTAAGAGGACAAGTTGCCTTCAACAAGCCAGCATAAAAGCCACAGCACAGGGTCTCAGTAAAACACTTTTTTCCCCTAAGTGCAAAACCAATAAAGCACCCCCCACCACATTTTTGCAATCAGAGGAAAGGACTCTCGACTTGGGGTCACTAGTACACCCTCTGAATGGTGAGTTTGTGCCACTTTTCTAAGACCTGGCAGCGCTTAGCCCTCTGCTGGACGCTGGGTTCTACCCCCCCCCCCAATCACCTGATTTGTCACCTTACATTGCTCCTGCCTCTGCACCAGAGTGCCCGATCCCCCAGGCCAGTCACGTTTCACACCCCCCCCCCCGCTCACACCCTGTCCAGCCACCACACCAAACTCACCCATTTTGATCCACCTTCAACACCTGTAAAAAAGAGGGAGCAAAAACTGATAGTAAGTATGGGCAGAAAGATTGTGAACATCACCAAAAAAGCAACAGGGAACTTTACTGAGCATGCCCAACAGATCTGAGCATATGCAGTACAGCCAAGGTTACAAAACCTGACGGCACCACCCAGCCTGCCCTGGTGCAAGGGCCAGCCCTGGTGCCCCTGGGCTACTGCACGGGGTGGGGGACGTCCCCCTAAACAGCAAGCTGGGCGCCAGCACGAGCCCCTGCACCCACCCAGCCAGTCTGACACCCTTTGCCCCTCACCTAGCAAACAGTGTAGCTTTACTAGCCAGGCACTGCAGGTGCCCAGCCCGCTTTTACAGCTCTAGGCTCTGATCAGGGTCAGGGGAGCAGCAGGGCTTTGTCCGGCCACTGACTTTGAAACAGTGCAGCATTTGCCTTAGCTTGTACGCACAGCTTGCCAGTAAATGCACCGCTCGAAAATAAAAGGGGTGCGGAGGGTGAGGGGCTGCTGTGTTACTGAAAAGGTCAGGCAGTATTGCTCAGTACTATACACATTGTCTTCAGTGCAAGGTAGGATAGTGGCACAGGCCTTGGTTTCCTTTCCCCAAGGTCTGCTGCTGTGCTCTTGCTGTTTTCATCTTTGCTGGTGACTAATGGTGGAGGGGGCCCACACACACACCCCCCCTTACAGAGTAGCTACACCTCCCCTCTGGCAAGAGAATGAGTTCTGCACATAGCCCCATGGTGTCATTTCAAGTGCTCACCCTCCACCATGAGAGAGAGCACGAGATGAGCCATCCCAGCTCTTTGTAACTTGCCCCCAACCTTGTCTGTAATGCATCAAACAACTAGCCCCTACTTCCTAGCCCTGGGGAAACATGGGGTTGCAGCCCAATGCTTTACACTTGGGCCTTTGGATTGAGATTACTAATAAGGCTTCCCATGAACTTTGAGATTCTTCCCTGACTCTACCACCGGAACAATATTTAAAATTTTAACTGTACCCCCCCCACACACACAGGCTGGCTAACAGGAATTCTTAAAGCAACACCTTAAAGTATCTTATAAAATCCTTTTACTGCCTAAAGCATAAACCATCGAATTGAGAAAAATGTTAGTTGGTGAGTGTACAGTGAAACAATTAGCTCATATATACAGATTGCATCTCCACAAAGCAGCCTGCAGCCCAGCAAACCACAGGGCCAGGGGCAATCACACCTGCCCAGGACCGCTTTGCCCTCAGACCACCAGTCGTCCACAGAGTGTAACCCGCTGGGAGGGCTCAAATTCATTTACTTGTCCCTCTCCAGTGCCTAACAGAGAAACCTCTGCAGAAAGCAGCTGGAGAGCTAGGATCCAGTCTGTTCAGGACTCACAGCGAAGACTGCTCAGAGTTCCCATCCCACATTAAACTACTACTCAGCATAAACATAACAATGAACTTTATTAACCAACTAAACAAACCTTATTCTAAGAAATCATGATAAATTTAAACAAAACAGTAAGAAACCCAGGAGTCCCAATGTTCAAGTGGAGTCACCCTTATCTCAATTGCAGTCTTAACTTTTTGAGGCTTGAATGCAAAAGAGAACCAATCCTCATCTTCTCCAGCTGCAGGAATCTTCAGCTGGAATCCATGCGGTCCTTCCTTTCCTCTCCTCAACCAGCACCACGCAGTGAAGTCACTGGCCATCCAGCTTTCAGGTCCACAACAGAAAACTCCCCTGTAAAACAGTCCAAAGCAGGGAGAAGACATCCTGCAGTCCACTCCGGGCTCAGCTCCTCTCACTCAGTCACTGGGCACATGGACTCTACAGCTCTCCAACACCACTCCTCTCTCGGCTTCAGCTCTCAGGCTTCTCCCTGGGCATGTAACTCCACCGCAACAACAGAACTTGTGGAGCATGCTCAATGTGCTCCCACACCCTCTTGCCAGAAGATTCTGGTTTCTGGGCTGCAAAATCTGCCCAGCAATGTACCCCAGCCATAAGGGATCCCTGAAAGAGATTACTCCTTTTTAGGCACATGGGTTACAAGAGCACAGGTTGGGAATCACAACCCAAGGAGAAGGATGCCTGATGCCTCACCTAGACACGAGGAAAGCAGGTCTAGCACTCCTAGTATATTTAAACTTATTAAACCAACAAAGTGTAAGCGGGGGGATGGACCCACTCTTGCAGGGAACTTCCCAGACTTTGTATACCACCCCGGTGAAGGTGGGTAGCAAAAGGATCTGAGTCCCTGCTTCCACTTCCTTTACCCCAAGGCCTGCCTGACCTCAAAGGCTCCCCTCCCAATCTCCTGTTTGGAGGAGTCTCTGTAACCCCGACAAGGCTGGGCCCCAGGATTTCTGGGGGCTCAACCCCCACTCTTATCGTGGTCTCTCAGGACAGGGCTAGGGTGTCCCCACTCCGGGGTGCTGACCACACTGACCACTCTTCTGGCCCACCAGTTACTATATACACTACATACAATTTATTTAAGCATACAGAAATAAAAAGAATAACCCAATAAGAAAATAGAAAAAAGTGGAAAAAGGTGAACAGTAAACCCCCAGCGCCGCCACCTGGCATGGGAGCACTACAAACACAGTCTCTGGGGCCTGAGGAACAGTCTCACAGTCTGTCCTCCACGTTGCAAGCCCTCTGCCCAGGCCTGGCTGCGACTGGATGATCCAGGGGGCCAGATGCAGGCTCCAGCTGTGGCCACACGTCCCCAAGCTCCAGGGGCAGGGCCCTTCTTCTTAGCATCAGCCCCCCTTCACTGCTCCCCAGCTGCTCACCACACCCAGCTCCAGACGGCTGCAACCGTGGCTCCCAGCTGCTGCTCTGGTTCAGTGTGGCTCCTCTGGTCCTGCTGTGGGTCTACACAGATGAGCTCAGCACCTTGGGCTCCTTCTCTGGCCTCCTGTCCCAGCTTCAGGCACCTCTGGCTCTGTCACTGCCTCCAGCTCTGCTCTGCTCTGCTCTAGCACTCCTGGTGTATTTAAACTTATTAAACCAACAAAGACTATACAGCTATAAAAAAGAGCTAGAGACTGAGGACTACAAGCTGCCTTTCTTCTTCAGATCCTAAGGTCTTAAATCCCTTCTTCCACCACTAGCAAAAGGGGCTAACCTGTTACCTTCTAAAAATAGGTTAGAGTAGATCAGCTGTCACTACCCAGAAATTGTCAGTGTACACTGTGTCGTGGGCTAAGGTGTTTGTACATACAATTGACATATGATTAACATACAACTACCCTTCAGAATGTTCCCTTATTTTCCCCTTTTCTGATTTATGAATTTTGTGGGTTGTGTGTTTTACAAAATGTCAAGGGTTCCACCTTGAGTTAAGTTGTTATTCATCTGGTGACTTATGTAGCATGATCCAAAATAACTTATTTGGGATCTTCCATCAGAGATTGCTGAACCAACAGACCCACCCTGTCTGACATTTTCAAACCACAAAATAACTTACCACTACATCCTTTTGCAGAAAACATCCAGGCTGCTTGTAATTTTTTAGACTGGACTTGCATACACTTTGCATTTCAACTACCACTCTAGAAGTTATGCTAACTTATCAATTTATGCTAAGTATCCTACTATAAAACCAGGTTTTCTTAAACTTATCAAGAAAGATAGATGTATGAAATGAGATATAAAGTGATACATGCATGCAAGCCAAGCATAGGTAAAGTGCTATGTTGAATTGCCTCTGGCTGGCACTGCTTTGTAACCAAAAGAAAACCTGCTCAGAGCATACAGCGGCGAAGCTACCTCGCCCAATATGCTTCGAAAGAACCACTTGCCATTCGGCATGAGCAGAACTTATGAAAAATCAAAATACATTTATTCTCTTCCTCAGTACAAACAACAGAGGTACCTTCTGGGGCCAGTGCCTGGAAAGCTGGCCTCCAGAACAAGGAGGAAGAAAGGTATCAGTCAAGCAAGAGAATTGGGACAAACTGATGGGCTGGATGTCAGTGATGCATGAAGACTTCTGTAACTTGTAAAATCAGCTAGAAGTATCACCAGCTGAATGTGAAACTTTGGGAGCAAACTTTCTGTGTAAAATCAGTTCATCCATGCCATCTTTGACAGCTTCCTGGAAACCATTAGCTATGACATTGTGGGGTATAATACAGACTGGTGAGGGGTGGCATCACCACCAGCCCTCCACGCTGGGGTGCCTTATGATGCCTTGCTGCTGGTGGTCCTCTTGCCAATGGTACACAGGTCAGATCCTGAGCGTCTGTGTATAGCCACGGTGCTGGTCCAGCAATTCTGACCCCAGCAGCCTGTTAGCAAACACCAGGCACTCTCTGAATTCTAGCAGCCTTGACTACCACATTCAGGGTGAACCTACTGGACTCCCAGTCCCAGATTTTCCCACAAATGTCTGTTCTGCACTGTCCAGCTGTATCACATCCTCTGCCCCTAGTCCATTGGCTGTGATGTCAACTTGTCCACTGTGTTTGAGAAATAGGTTTATCCCCTCCCCATACATGTCTGGTCAACACATTTCAGTCTTGCTTTCATCTTCTGTGCATAACTTTACCTATAAATATCATTATATAGACTTTACTGTAAAGATATTGACCAGCAAATTTTAGTTTTCAACTGAGACCCCACAAGGCATACTTAGTACAAAAGTTGTTTTACAATAGCATGTCGGGTATGACTATAGGGTGAATTTTATTATAGTCTCTTATTCAGTTAAACCTGACTGATGTTATTTGGCCTGTTCAATATACTTCATAACAAAACAAACCATAACAAAGCAGCTGACTATACAATTTAACATTGCTGCCAGCCCCCCTAAGCAGTTAATTACAGGGGGCTCCTTCTTAAAAAAGCCCATCCTAGATAGACCAGGACCTGGCACCTCTTCAAGAAGACGGTGGCCTTAAATGGTTACTACATTCCCTGCTAAGTAAACCCTCTCTTTGCTTCCCCACTCCCCTTGTGCTATTAAAATAAGTCTCCCCATCCTGGCATCTGATATCACTTTGACTGGAAGGAGACATGCCTTGGTCTCAGCATCTAGCTTCATACAGAAATATTTCTGTGAATTGAAAAGAAAAAACAATATGGGTAACAAAAATTTTGGGATGATTCAGCTAAGTACTCAAGTCCTAGAAGGAATCACAACAAGCCTTCAATATACAGCAGTGGGCAATGTTCCTACTAGATTCCTGTGAAATCAGAATCACTCAGATGGAGAGACATAGATCAGGCAGAAGTCAAGATCAAAATCCAGACTACATTAGATTCCAGGGGTGTGACCTACCTGTGCTTCAGACAGACCACCTGACACTGACAAGATGAGGGCAGGCAGCAAAAGGAGAGCAGAGTGTCTTAGCATGGGTGCATAACATTGAAATTAGACTTTTCAACCAGTCACAAACAGACCTCCTGATTCCCCAAACTAGTTATCAAAAGGCTAAAACAAATATACACAACCCCTCCTCTCCCCCTACCCCTCACTGCATTTCAGTATCTGGCTCCCAATCAGCCATCAGATCAAATAAAGAGGTAAGTTATTACAATCCTATGCTCTTTACCAAAAACTTCTCCAAGGGCAGGCACATTACCAGACTGATGTAAGTTTGGATCTCCCACAAAATACCATGTTCCCAGCCCGTCCTTTAGCATCTGAAACAAAAGGTTTATTACAAAATGAAAGAAAGAAACAAGGTGAGAGGTGTCATAGGATTAAAGCAATCAGACACACACAAATGATTTGAAAATATCTATACAAGCTATCAGGTTTTCAGTAGAATTGTGGAGTTTGCAGATTTGTACAGTCCCTCTAGAGTACATCCAGTACCTGGACTGGTCTCACTCCTTTGTTTCACAACTTCAGTTCCACGTGAGTTAGAAGTCAGTGGGAATCAGGAACGAAGACAGAAGACTAAAGACAATGGATGTGATCTGTACAGCTGCCTTTTATACCCCTGTGCCATGCTGCTTGCTGCCTCCTGTTTGTGGAAATTTACAGACACATGACACATGCACATTATTGGCAGCATCATGGTAGAAACAGAATCAGGGGGAGCACAGACAAAGATTATGAAGTCCACATTATCTGGAGCACTAGGGTAGCCTCCTAGGCTGTCTACATTACAAAGCTTAGTTCTGACTTCCTTACATCCACACTTCCAGTCCTTCAGCCAGTCAGGAGTCTGTGGCCAGCTACAAGGCGGTTATCAGTGCACAGAGTCTAGGGGCCAGACTTTGACAGGTAACCCACCTGTGTAGGAATATCTCCATCTTGTACCAATGACTGCACAGAGGTGCCTACATAGGGAATTACATGGAGAGACTTTCCACAAAGGGACCGTGCTCACCTAAGCAGGAGTCCTCTAAATGCACTGACACACAATGTGATCACCTGTGCTGGCAACTGGGAATTCCCCCGTTTTCAGGGGCTCTTCAAATATCTGTGAGTTTTATTCAGCTGGTGCCTTGATCCATTCTTTGGTAACCTCCTGAAGAGCAAGAAGCCAGCTGAGCTGGTTAAACTGACAGCATGTATGTTCAAGTACCAATAGGCCACCAGGCTTGTCTTCTTTTGCCACCCTGACATCCCCCCCAACAGACCTATTGGTAAATCTTTTCTCTTCAACAGTCCTTCAGAGTCCCAGGTGCCTTGTGACTGGACAAACTTGAAAATAATAACGCCATAGGTAGCTCAGCCATGCAACCACCCATTGAAAATGGCTAATGATACAATTGGGTTGATAGCTGCTCTCCTATTCACTGGGTCTGCCCTGGATTGTGGCAGGATAGGAACTGACAAAGGTACTGTTTCTTGGGAGTAGAAGAAAGAACACAGGAGACTGACCAACTGAATTTGGTAGAGAAGGAGGGGGGGGGATAGGAGGAGTTCAGCAGAGGCGGGGGCGGGGAGGGAATGAAGAGGAGTAGATTAAAAACTGGGGAGGTGGCAGGAGGAAAAAAAGGAATGAGCTGGGGGTAGAGGAGAGGCAGAAGAGCAGAGACAGTAAGTGGAGGAGAAACTGGGAAAGGGAACAGGACTGTGCCTGCACCCACAGGACAAAATATACTAAAGGGGCTGGACTTCAGGGGAAAGGAAAAACAAATGTAAATACTGTTTTTCCCTATTCTGCCCTTTACTATCCCATATCTAGAGTTTTATACTGAGAGGAGAGGAGTGTTATTTTAACTGAAGAGTGGGAAAAGGAAACATAGACTTGCTTTTTAATTCTTCCTGTAGCTGCTAGGATCTTTCTATGCACACATTCCCAATGAATCAGAACTATTCACTGAACTCCAGCCCTACCACCACAATCTACAACACACATCCCCGTTTCTCACTTTGGAATTATGGCCACCCTAATAGCATAATACAGCTTTTAAGTCTCATGTTCTTGTCCCAACATCCACTAGTCATGCAGCAAACACCTGCTGTTAGGTTAATTATCACCATCAAGACCCATAGGAAACCAGAAATACTAGAACAAAAGGTGGCCAAACAACATTAACTCCTGGTTGGAAGTGGCTGTACAGAATTAGATTCTACAGAGAAATACTAATCATACATCATCTCTACACACCTGTACAACTGCCAAATGCTTTAAAAGACAGAAATGTGACCACAATTCTGATTCTTCAGGTACCTGCAAGTGACAACCAACCTAATCATCGGTTCTTAGTCAACCAGCCTATAGTAGTTACAGCACATGAGGTTATTTGGTGGGAGAAGGAAGGGAAATTCCAATAGAATGGGAAGTGACCTTGTACAGAACAAATCAACACTGACAGCAAAGGAGGCAGAGGAGAAGTTGTCCCTTGCTAGCATCAAACAGTCAGTACAAAACCAAACTAGTGGGGCAGTGATGATCCTGTGTATAGAAAAGAGGGTCTCAAAATGTCATCCATTATATAGGAATGACTGTTTAAGAGCAAACAAATGCTACACAACAATCTGGCAGAGAAAATAAAGATGACCTTTTCTGAATGAAATTGCAGGAAGCAGTATGTTAGCAAAAGCCAATTATTCACATTAGAATTGGGTCCAGATATTGGGGTTCACAATCACAACACTTTTTTTATGAAGATCATCATAGGACTCTTAGGCTATGTCTACACTAGCAAGTTAGTCCAGAATAAGCAAGCTTAGTCCAGACTAATTAGAACCTTGTCTACACTAGCCTTTGGCTAGTTCAAACTAAAAAGTCTTTTTAGTTTGAACTAGTTAGTTCAGCTGTTTAGTCTGAACAAATGGCTTAGTTCAAACTAGCAGCTTTGGCTAGTTCAAACTAGCACAATGTATACATGCTAGTTCCAACTAGTGGTTAGTTTGAACTAACCACAGTTTTTTAGTTTGAACTAACTTTTAGTTCGAACTAACCATGCTTTTTCAGTTTGAACTAAAAAGTTACTTCGGATTAAAAAAAGTGTGGCTAGTTCAAACTAAAAAGTTAGTTTGAACTAAAAAACTGCACTTAGTTCAAACTAACTTTGAACTACCTAGTTCGGACTAAAACTCCAAACTAAGGTTTCAGGTGTAGACATAGCCTTAGTGGTCAGCATCTCTGTTACAGTTTATCCAAAAGACAACATCCTGAGATGCATAGTGCCCCCTAGAATCAGTGTTGGCCACTGATTTAGAGAGAAAGATGCCAGCTACTGAATAGCCAGTACCATTTCTGATAGCATCTAGGAACACATTAGTACTTTCAGACCTTACCTTGCTTTTGAGAGATGACAGGATCACAGCACAAGGCAATATGGATATTGTCCAATGAAATTAATAGGCCTGATTTCTGACACCCAGCCTCCTTTTTGCACATTCAAATAACTGAGTGTAGTGAATTGTGGGTACAAATGGAGACATGCAGACATCTAACAAACCTCTTACAAAAGTCAATATATCATGCCTACATGTGACTGCACTCACCAAAGAGTGGCTATAAGTATCTGTAGGAACAAAAAGAGAGACTTGATAATGCTCCTTTAAAAAAAAAAAAATCAGGCCCACAATATGGAGAACATGTCAGCAATACAGATGTCACACAGTGAGAGCAAAACAAAACACACACAAACAAACTGAAGAGACCCACAGCAAAAAGCTTTACAGCCATGGTATGATGCTAATGCCTGACAACATATTTTCAGGAATATTTCTAAAATGTTATTGCAACCCTACATTAAAAGACTTTGAGAGAAAACTAGAGGCCTTTCATCTATGGAATCCTTCATTCAGTCTAGGCTATGGTTATCTCTGTAATAATATTTGATGGGCTCATCCTACTCTCTACTGAATGTTTGTACCCAGGAGAACACAAAACAACCATAAATATAGTAATTTGGCCAAGGAGTTCAGACACTGAATAACTGACTGAAGTGCATTTTCAGACATGATTATGGAACTTTGCACAGCATCCCTCTGTACTACATCTAGTTACATCAAATATCAGTCTGCAACTCCCATGATTACAAATATTTTCTTAGTTCATAAGCATTTTATAAAAAGATGGAACAAAATATAATCATCATTCTCCAAGAATTAAGGAAGATTGAAGCCAAGTCTTTGCAAACATGGCTGTGTTTACAGCTATCACATCATTGTATGTCTGGTTCTTTTTAAGATGACTTTTCTTATTTGCATGTAAATTGTGACTCATATGTATTGCTTCCCTCCATGTCACCTGAGGACATGTGTGTGTGTGTATACACACACACACACACACACACACACACACACACACACACACACCTGTGCAAATGCGCTTCGAGTATCCTTTTTTAAATAGTTTATAGTAGTACACCTGCTATTTGTATATGTGAATTCTTTAATGACTTGAAAATAAAAAAGGAATCCTATATAAAAAAATGGAATATGGACAAATTGCTAAGGAGGAGTACAAAACAATAGCACAAACCTGCAGGGTCAAAATCAGAAGGACTAAGGCACCAAATGAGTTGTACCTTATAAAGGACAAAAAAGCAATTAGAAAAAGGGTCTTCATATAATCAGGCACAAGAGAAAGAAAAAGTGTAGGTCCTCTACTTAACAGGAAAGAAGCACTAACAACTAATTACATCAAGAAGGCTGACGTATTTAGTGCCTATTTTGCTTCACTCTTTCTTTTTACTAAAAAAAAAAAAAAAAAAAAAAAAAAAAAGGTAAGTTGTAACCAAATACTTAACACAATAATTAACAAGGGGAAACAATTTCAGCTAACATAGGGAAAGACCAGGCCAAAGTCTATTTAGTTATGATAGATGTATTCTAGAGGTGAATACGTAAGAAACTAGATGAAGCAACTTTGAAACTGTTACTGATTATTTTCAAGAGCTTATGGAGGACTGGTGAGGGCTCAAGAAGGGCAAACATAATATCCAGCTTTAAAGAAGAGGAATAAAGAGGCCCTGGGGAGTTATAGAGTGGTCAGCCTAACTTCAGTATCTGAAAAGATATTGTGACAAATTATTAAACAATTTGTAAACTTCTAGAGGAGTTCTCAAGACTAAATCATCCCAAACCAAGTTAATCTCCTTCTTTAACAGGGTTACTGGCCTATTGGATGGGGGAAGTTATAAACATGATATCAGTCTTGATTTTAGTAAGGTCGCTTGTGTGGGCCAAAAGTAATAATGCTTTCTCACAAAATGACAGACAAGATCTGAAAAACATCCAGTGGACATTGTAAAAATAATGGCCCTATGACTTTTGTGAGCTGGTCACATTAATTACTAAAGTAAACTAGCCTTTCAAAAGCAACAGAACAGAAGCATCCAGTAGTAATCTCTATCCTCTAAGACATGTACATGTAACATACAGGGTCTTTCTTAGAATGTAAGAAGAGATACTGTGATCTGCCAAAAGATTATCAACCTCCAACTTATGTGCTCTTGTTTCAGATTTTTCTGAAAAATCTTGTTGATTTTTTAATTACCTATTTCAAAATAATTATATCTCTGAGCTAATTACCTTTAAATTTTCCATGTTCAACATAGGTACATTTTTGTGTTTCAGTTCATGGAAAAGTTTGGATCTTATGTAAAAGTAAAAATAATTTTATCGGATTTTTAAAAAATTGGTTTCCTGGAAAAATAGGCAAATTTTTCTACCTCCAAAGCCCCTTATTCCCAAAGATGAATGTCCACCACAACAGTTTTCATCACGGCAAACGTTGTAAATATTATATTTTTTCTGTCTGTATTTTATTAAAACCTACTCTAAAGGTGTTTCATGGGAATTTTATTGGTTATAAGCTCTTGCTGATTAAATGTTTATGGGCCTGATTCTCCTTTATACTAAAGTTTCTTTACACTGCCCTGGGTGAGTTATTCAATATCGTTCCTTCACACAGCTGAAGAGGTGTAAAGGGACCTTGGTCTAGATGAGAATCTGATTCATATGTGTAATATGTAAAATTATCTTCTTGAGGTGCACTATGTTTCAAATGCAGGCAAGTACTGCTGCCAGACTTGAACAAAGGTGCCTCCAAGAGATAAGAAGACTCGCCTTACTAGACTGACTTTTTTACTTTAATTCTTATCTTAGGCTGCCATCTAGTGAAAAATATACTAGTTACAGATGCTGTGCATTTGGCTCACACAGAGTTTATTTTTTTAGTATTGTCTACTACAAGCTTTAAAAAATCATGAATCAGACTCTGAAAATAATCATATCGGCTTTAAAAATCTAACAATTATTTTAAAAAACAACATACTTTGGTTTCTTATTATTTGTCTTAACTTTTTTCCTTTGGGTTCACACAAAAAGTCATGTGTTTAAACTTTTCTCCAAAACCATGAAGACTAGTAAATTACTTTTTCTTTTGAATGAAAGTTTATTCTGATGCATTCACATAACTCCAGGACTTTAGCACTCACGATAAAATCAGAAGAGATATTAATACTGTTTTTTTTTAACCCCATGTATTCATGTTTGATATTCTGTGATTTAAGGGCAAATAAGAATCTGAAACCAAATTGAGAAAAAATACTAATGGGATATTAGGCTCAAAGGCAGGTGAATTTAAACCAAAGGGCTGCATTCTGTGTAACAATAACAACAATAATCATAAAACAAAGAAGCCTAAAGTTAAGACACCTCAACACACATAGCCACACACAAGAAAGCTTTATTGTGAGACAGAGTTGCTACATGTTTAACATATCTGACACAACCCCAGAAAAACAAAGAAACAAGAAATTAGGTCAATTAACAGCACAAACCCTCTACCCCTCCATCCACTGTCCCATTACCACAGCTACCATACACCAATAACCATGCAACACAATCCACATCTCCATCAATATATCCAACTGTATACACCCCTTTGCCAGCTTATTTTATCACAGGAATGTAGGAATTGGTGTAGTGGATCAGACTCAAGTATCCTGTCTTTTGACAGTGGCCAGCAGCAGACACTTTAGAACAGTCATTCTCAACCTCTGTGTCACCAGACAGTGGCGTGTTGCAGAGAGCCAGGGAGATGCTTGGATTTGGCCTTGCGTGGGGTGGGCTGATGTGTCCTGTAGGGTCGTGATATGCTGCCAAACATGCTGTGACCTGCAAAAGTTTGAGAACCACTGCTTTAATGAAGGTACGAGAACCTCACAGTAGGCAGATGTGGGTTAATCTGCTTCTCTCCCCACTCCCACAAACACACACTGGTCTCTTCCTGATCGCTAATAGGTAGCATGGCTTCAGTTCTAAAGCACTGTTTGGCATTGACATGATAACTCTGAATATTCTTGATATCCCTGGAACTGTTCAATCTCTTTTTGAAGCTTGTTAAATTCTTGGCCTCTGATTTCCCATGGCAAAGAGTTCTACTGTTTAATTACAAGTTTTGCAAAGAAGTATTTCCTTTAATCAGTTTTGAATTTGACTAATTTCATTGCATTCCCATGTTCTTGTTTTATGAGACAGAGAGAACAGTATTCATTGTGGATGTTTGGTATGGTAGCGTGCTATGTTGTGAGGGGTTAGTTCAGTGAAGAAGGTGATTGAAGGCTGTCAGCCATTTAGGGTAGAGGACAGAATGAAGGTCCCAATGCATGGTCTATGGTGTACTGTAACTTTTGTAATGGTAAACTCTGTGTCTAATTGGAGGTGTTTTTGGGTTTGTCTCAGCTGTCATGCGTGCAGCAACCTGCACTGCTTCTCAGTGAAGTATTTTGTGGCTTAGTTTCTTAGCTGGGTGGTTTTGCTTGTATTTCAGCAACAATGAGAAGTGGGATGAGGAGCCTAGGATGAGAACTTCAAGAGATGACAAATGCAGCCACTGCTGACAGTGATAATTTAAGTCATCAAGAGCTGTGCATGAGTCCATAGGCTCCTTTTTCCTTGCAAGTTAAAATCTGACAGAGGTGTGGTTCAGGGGTGAGATATCAGTCAACACTGGAAAGTAATACTGCCAAGGAGAAACTGAGAGACAGTCCAATTTTGAAATGCTGCACTGGCTTTTTCTACAGCATGTTACATAGTTCCTTTCAAAATGAAACACTCTCTATATACTGTATATACAAACATATACACAACACTGATTCAATATAAAGAATCCCAGGCCTACCAAAGTACAACCAACACCACAGGCATTGCATTGTGAAGTCCATATTCTTTCCTCAGTCTGCCTGAAGGCTTCCCAATGCCATCAATGTGAGCTTCTCAGGTGACTCAATAAAATAAAATAAAATCTGTATTAATGGCGTCTACTTTCCACAATAATTTCTTCCTACTTTATATTAATTACAAAGATACTGGCAGCTAAGCAGTCCTAAAATTAATGTGCCTAAGACCTCGTCTAAGAGAAAAGTGAGGCAACGAAGTGTTCAGGTGTTTGCAACAGGTAAATTAAATAAATTTTTAAAAATTATACCTTTATGTTAAAATTTGCACCAGTTTAACAAGACAACATCTAGGAAGACTTGTATGCCGAAACTTTGTCCTGATTCTCCAATGCTTTGCACTTTGGGTAGTCACTTACGGCTGTGTACAAAGCCCATAAAATGGTATCCAGACAGAATTTCAGTGTTGTACACCCTTGGTAGCATTTTAGGCCCTATTTTGCACAGATATGAGTTAAATGAGCACCCAAGTTGCAAGTGGAGAATCAAGCCCTATGGCTTGATACCTTCACCAATTTTTTTTAAAATTAGTGTTGTTACTCTCGTTACTGTTTTTTTTTTATAAGTAACATACCAAGAAAGACATTATAACAATGGTGTATAACTTCTGCACAAAACAAAAGCTGAATATTCTCATGATTCTCATGAATGTACACATTAGGATGAGAGCAAGAATTCATGACATAAGTCTAAGTGTCTCAGAGATACAAGCACACCACCAACTTGAGAGCTGAACTCAGAGATGACTTGCTGTTTCCAAGAAGAGGGTTTCAAAGGAAGTGTCAGGAGGTTTTTCTAGAAGAAAAACACTTGAGAGAGCTCAGAAATGAAAAGGATTCGAAGAAGGGAACAGCACAAGGAGACCAGGCCATGAGTTCTCCACAGAAGGTTTCTTCTAGGCCATAAAGTAAGGAGAATACCACTGACTTTATCCAAGTACTAGTTATGTGGATGAACAAGGTTGGGTGGGTGAAGGATTTGCTAAAGGTCTGGCATTTAAACAGAGAAAAATCAGATCACAAGAATTTAAAAGGAAATTGCTTTCACCAAAGCAAAGTACCCAAAACACCACCACCAATGTAATTTGGCCTAGAGGAACAAAAAAAGTTTAGTCATGACAGATTAAACTAGGTGGATATGATATGTTCCCTCTATATATTTATTTCTAGTAACAGCTACTATTAGCACAAGTATAGGCTAGACCAATATAATCTAGGCTACTTTTACACATCTCAGTCAACTTCATTGCTTCCTATTCACCTCCCAATTCAACTGATAATTTCTCTCTTCTTTTTCCACACTTTGTTTCCTGCTACTCCAACCTCCTATCTATCCATTGTATTTATAGACTTTGTTCCTCTAATTCTAACCACTTGAAATGGGAAAGCGTCCACTTTCTCCCCTTTCTATGAGACTCTCCAGTTAGATGTGGAAGCAATGAAAGGATGACCTACCTCTCATTTTCCAAAAGACCCCCTAATGACCACCCAGGTTTTTTACAGCTTTAAGAATATTGTCTTAGTAACACGTTAGAGGAATACAACCCTCTAATGCACACACAAGTATATTAACATAAAGGTGCTTTTATGAGTATAGCTTATGCCCTTAAATTTAAGAGGGAATAATAAATTCAAGCATTTATAAATTCAGGGAAATAACTTACACCAATATAAGCACCTTTATACTATTTAGAGGTGGGAGTTGTATTTGTTTATAAACCCCTAAATTACTTTGTAGCTTCAAATGCTTTGTGAAAGCCATTTGATGTTCTGTGTATTGATCAGGAGAACTACTGGCTCGGGGAAGAGACCCAGGACTCAGCGCACAGGGACTCAGGGCTTGCGCGCTGCCGCTGCAGCAGGCAGGCCAGCAGTGGACCTGAGGTTTGGGCACTGGGACTCGAGCCCTGTCAGCCCAGTGCAGGCACCACCCCTGGTATTGATGAAAATATATTGTACTGTGGTTGTGTCTATGCTGTTTCAGTTGGATTTTTCTGTCCCCATTTTACCTATTTTTCATCTCCAAAATCCCACTTGCACTTCCTTTTCTACAAAAGCTTTCTTTGTATATTTTATGTTTCATTTCTTTTCTTTTGCTTCCTCACATTATTTGATGAAATTTTCAATTCCGGCCTATCAGCTTTTTTTGGAGGGTGGGGGGTGGTTAGGACTCACATGCACATTGCTCCCTCACACACATATACACTAAAACTAAAGGAAAACTAGGGAATGAAGACGTGAAACTGCTGAAAGAGACTGGCTTCCCCAGGCACTAGTTTAGCTGGATCATTGGATTTACACCACCAACATAGCCAACACTGATTCCACTATTAATCCCTTCAGTGCTTCAGGAAATGCAGCATAAATCTAATGAAGGTGCACTCATGGCTCTAAAGATCTATAGTGCTTATCCTGATATTCCCATTCATGAAAATTGACCTTTTCTTAATAGCAGTAATAATTCAAAGAGTTAAATCTTTTTATTTAAAAAAAGAAAGATCTGCTTACTGGAGTGATGGTGCTGAAAGCCGGGGAAATATTTAGGCTGATGCATTTAAATCCAGAGATCTGAATTCACCACCTGCCTATTTCTTGCTCATAAACTTAATAGCTGCATTTTCTGTCCACAGCTCTGCAATAGCGCTCAATAGAGTACCGGTAGTCATCATTCCATCAGCTATATGCAGTTTTGGTCCCCTGTGACTAAGAATGATGAATTCAAACTAGAACAGGTGCAGAGAGCTGATCCGCAGACTGGAGAACCTGCCTTCTAAGAGGAGACTAAAAGAACTTGGCTTGTGTAGCCACCAAAAGAATGTTGAGGAGTGATATGATTGCTTGCTATAAATACATCAGAGGGAAATATGAAGGAAGGAGAATTATTTGAGTACAGCACAGATGCGGACACAAGGAAAATGTATACAAACTGTCCATCAGAAAATCTCGACTTGAAATTAGACATGGGTTTCTAACCCTCAGAAGAGTAAAGTTCTGCAATAGCCTTTCAAGGGGAGCTGTGGAGGCAAAAAACCTAGCTGGCTTTAAAACTGAGCTTGATAAATTTATGGAGAAGATTATATGATAAGATGCACTAATTTGGCAATTGAGCAGTTTTTGCCTACTGATGGTGGATATGCCAGTGAGAAGAGACGTTAGATGAGGTGCATTCTGAATTATCGCAGAGCATTTTTTGTTGGGTGTATTAGCTGCTAAGTCTTACCTACATACACAGGATTGAACTGACTGCCATTTATTTGGGGTTGGGAAGGAATTTTCCCCAGAGCAGACTGGCAAGGGCTGTGGAGCTTTTTCACCTTCCCTATATGGGGCACGCATGGCTCGCTTTCGAGTGGAGTCTCAGTACTTTACACTCTTTAAATCATAATTTGAGGCCTTTAATAACTCAGTCACAGATTAAAGGTTTATTACAGGAGCAGGTAGGTGAGGTTCTGTGGCCTGTATTATGCAGCAGGTCAGACTCAATAGTAACGTGGTTTTCAAACCCCAGGTGAGGACCTAGTACTGGGCTGCAGACTCTCAGATACTGGGTTGTGGCTTCACCTGCTGCTGCCACTAAGAACAGAATGCATTGCTCAAAGATATAATTGTTGGTTCATGAACATAAATCATATTTTCCAAGTGAAGCCATGGAAAAAAAAGTCTGAAAACCACTGCACTGGATGACTAGGGTTACCATAGTTGAACTTCCCATAAAGAGGGTACACTGCAGCAGGTGGGGGTGCTCCTCCAGCCTGCACCCTCTGGCCTCACATGCTGCCCCCTCCACCCTTCTGCACCACCCTGACCTTGATCCAGGCTTCACACTCTGCCCCCTCCACCCCACTCAGCCCTGACACTGGCCTCACACACTGCCCCCTAAACCAAATGGGGGGCTCCACCGCCGACCCTACAGGTACTCTAGGGGAAGAATTCTCCAGCTGACCCTGCACAGGGTGTGTGTACACCTCCTATGACATGGACAAGAGCAATCACTGGAAGAAGAATAGGGTCTTACAATGGGAAGAGTCAGACATCAAATCATCACTTAACTTTCTGGGGCCAGTTCTGTTCAACATTTTCATCAATGATCTGGATGATGGAATAGACTGCACTCTCAGTAAGTTCACAGATGACATCAAGCTGGGGGGAACAGTAGACACTTTGGAGGGCAAGGACAGGATTCAGGGAGACCTAGATAAATTGGAACAGTGGGCCAATAGAAATCTTATGAGGTTCAATAAGGACAAGTGTAAAATCCTGCACATGGGACGAAAAAACCCCATGCACTGCTACAGGCTGGGAAACATTCAGCTAAGTAGCAGCAGTGTAGAAAACGACGTGGGGGTCATGGTGGATGGGAAGCTGGATATGAGTCAGCAGTGTGCTCTTGCTGCCAAAAAGGCCAATGGCATACTGGGCTGCATCAAAAGAAGTATGACCAGCAGATCAAGGGATGTGATCATTCCCCTCTATTCTGCACTGGTGAGGCCACATCTAGAATACTGTGTTCAGTTTTGGGCTCCTCACTACAAAAAGGACAGGGACATACTAGAGAGAATCCAGCGGAGGGCAATCAAAATGATTAAAGGGCTGGAGCACAAGCCCTATGAGGAAAGACTGAAAGCATTAGGCTTATTTGGTCTGCAGAAGAGAAAATTGAGGGGGAATTTGATAGCAATGTTCAATTACTTGAAGGGATGCTCCAAGGAGGAGGGAGCTCAACTATTCTCGGTAATAACAGAGGACAGAACAAGGAGCAATGGTCTCAAGTTGCGGTTAGGGAGGTCGAGGCTGGATATTAGAAAAAAAACTTTTTTACTAGGCGAGTGGTGAAGCATTGGAATGAGCTGCCAAGGGAGGTGGTGAAATCTGCATCTTTGGAGGTGTTTAAGGCCCAGCTGGACAAAACCATGACTGGGAGGGTTTAGTGGGAGTGGTCCTGTCTCTGGCAGGGGGTTGGACTAGATGACCTGTGAGGTCCCTTCCAACCCTATGATTCTATGAAATCCTGATCTCCCAGGCTGCTTTCTCCCCCTCCCCCCAGCAGCTGCAGAGGCCTTCCTCTGCCAACTTCCAAAGGTGCAGCTGTGTTAGTCTAGTCCAGCAAAAAAAACAAGGAGTCGTGTGGCACTTAAAGACTGAAAGATTTATTTTTCATATGACCTTTTGTGGGAGAAAAATTCCACTTTGTCTGACAATTTGAAGATGGGGGAACTTACAGAATGTGAAAATAAACGCAAGGGAGTGTAAAACATGGGATCAGCTCATACAATAACAGCAAATCAGACCAGTAGTTAAGGTTCAAATCCTGGGAAGGCTGATGTCCAATGACCTGTTGTAATGGGGAAAAGCAGCCATAGTCTCAATTTAATCCTGCTGTCACACTAATTTGCACACTAATTCCACATCAGCTGTTTCTCTTTGAAGTCCTGATGTCCCACTGACATCCCTGAGTACGGTCATTCACAGAGTGATTAGAAAGACAGGAGTGCTCAGCCTCTGGCTCTCCTGTTCTGTGATCTCCCATCTCAGTTTTGTGCCCATTCATTCTTTCAGGCAGCGAGGGGGCCGGGGCCTAAGGGCAGCGGAGGTGTCTTAGCAGTTGCCTGCTGCGGCCACCCACCCTCCCTGCAGGCAGCAGTCAGGCCACCTCTGCTCGCCCGTAGGACCCCGCGTCCGCTGTTGCTTAGCAACCGGGCCTCCCAGCGAGCTCTGACACGACGACGACGAGCGCGGGAAACGCCAGACGCGTGGTGACGTCATCGGGGCCCGTGTCGCTCCCTTCAGTCCGGAGCTTCCCGAGATGCGCCCCTCCCCCGCCCAACGACTCCTCACACACCCGCCCGCGCCCTCACCGCGACGCGCTCTCCTCAGCCGCGCGCACCCCCCGCAGGGCTCACCTAGGCCGTGGCGGGCACTGGGGCGGCGCCGTGGGTCCGGGAGCCGGGCAAAGGCGCCGGCTATAGCGCGGACCGCGCAGGCGCGGAGGTGACCGCGCGCACGGTACCGAGGCGGGTCTCAGGCGCCTTATCTCAGCTACTACGCATGCGCCCGCCTTCAGAAAGTGCGCCTCTTCCAGCGCATGCGCTTCACGTGGCGAGGCAAGGGCGCATGCGCTCATCTTTTATCGCCAGAAGGGGCGCCTCGGGGCGAGAAGTTTCGCCGCACGGATATCTCTGCGCACGCGCGCTGGCCAGTAACTTCGGAGCTCCGCCCCCTTGCGCTGACGCAGCAACGCATGCGTTGTCCTGTCGGCGCTGGTGTGACGCACATCAGGCGACCGCTGCGGAGGTCACGGCGCTGTTACGTCATCGAAAGGAGCCGGAAGCGCTGTGCGGCTGCCAGGTGCGGAGATGGAGAGTAAGTTTTTGCCGGGCTGCCCCAGGGCGTGGTTCGGCCGCCCCGCGTTCACCCCCGGGCACGTGGGTCGGGTCCTTTCCCCCCGGCTCCAAGCAGCCGCTCCTGTGGACTCTCCCCACACCCCTTCCCCGAGGTCTGCTCGTGCAGGCTGGAGAGTTACAGCCTGGGCGGCGGGGACCCTCCGCTAACTCAGAGGCACCAGCTTTTGGCGCCCAGGCGGACCAGTGTGGAGAAAAGCCGATCCCCCGAGAGCATGAACTGCTACTATGCTTATGCGTAATGTTAATGTGTTCCAGATATCATTTATAGCAAGCTACCGCCACAAGCAGCTCGACTATTGGATCTTCAGGTATCTGCCACTCTCACTGCTGTTCTAGTAAAAAAATAAAAAGTGCATGAGTTGGACTAGTAATAGGGTCTCATACATCCACCGACTTCGTTTCGTTTGTAGCTAGTAATGGGACCTCACAGGCAGTGCTGGCTCTTTCTTAGTCAAACCGTCTATTTTATCAAAAGATTTGTTGGTCAGCATAATTTTCATCTCATACAGATAATGTTATTACTGGATTCTGGTCTTTTTTGGCATTTTGGCCAGAGTCATTCATTCTGCACTTAATATTTTTCCACTTTGGCTTAGCAAAAGTCAGTTTTATCATTTTAGAAATATGAGACCTTTTAAAACACAGATTCAGAGATGTGACTGAAGGGCAACATCAAGATGGTATTTTAAAACTATTTTCTTAAACTTTTTCTA
This sequence comes from Podocnemis expansa, assembly GCA_007922195.1. Classification (NCBI taxonomy): domain Eukaryota; kingdom Metazoa; phylum Chordata; order Testudines; family Podocnemididae; genus Podocnemis; species Podocnemis expansa. Next base: position 2,734,890 of record ML682028.1, read on the forward strand.
AGATGTTGTTGGAAGTTGGAAACTAAAATACTTTTTGTTCTAAGTACCCTATCTTGACTATGCAAGTACAACCCTGCACTTATGTAAAGCCCTACTGGAGGCAGGGGATTTTAACACCAGTGCAGGGCCCTAACTTTTTCCCCCTATACACATACTCTGTTTGTGTAGGCAGGGTCATGAATAATTTTGCTTAAATGATTTGAATGTCACTCTTTTCCCCCCACCTCCCCGTTACCAGTTTTCAAAGAGTCAGTTTTGAAGCGTCTTATACTTCATCTCTTAATAAATATATTGTGTAGGGATGTTGACTAAACTGCCTTGTCATTTTTCATAACAATAACAGATGATGTACATGGAAACTTTTGAACAGATGTAATTCTGAAACAGCCATGTTACATGTCCCTGAAAACAATGGTTTCTATTTGAAACGGATTCTTAAAAATCTGTGGATAAACTTTAACACTCTTCCTACACAAGTTGCTGTCTTGCCTGTATTCTTCTTTTTATAATTATTAGAACTCTTGTATGAGAATGGGAATTGTGGCACTTAAGTGAGTTTATGATGATGGGTAGCTCAGAATTTTTAGTAGGATATGAACACTTTTGCCTTTGTCGTCTGTTTAAAGTCCAAAACAAATGAAGTCAAATTTGTCTGATTACAGATTTTTCAACTGAGTCTAACTTCACTTTTTAAAGTCCTGTGTTGTACACAGTCTCTCTACAATAAATTTCATCTCATAGCTAATGTCTAATGAATAAACTTCCATGTCTCAAAAAGCACTCACCTTTCAACTGTCTCAGATAAGAGAACGATTTAAGGGTTATGAAATCTAACCTACTGATCCCCCAATTCTAGAGTTGGTCCCCCAATTAAAGATTTTCAGGCATTTGAGAACATTAGTGTGGAAACGTTTCATGGAAATATGATTTCGGCATCTAGAATAGTATCAGGTTTCCATATCAATTGTACCCATCACTGATGAGTGTACCAGTCAGTGATACTCTACAACTTTTATTTTGAAGCCTCAAGGATCAAAGGAGGCTGAAGCTTTTGTAAATGCCTTTCTGAAGCGTAGTATGCCACGACTGAAAGATGAAGCTATCCAGGAGAAGTTAACCCGAAAAGCAGTAGTTCTTGAGCATTGTTCTAAAAGAAGGAAAAAAGAAAAAAGGAAGAAAACAAAAGGGTTTTCTGCCAAACAGAGGAGAGAAATGCGACTCTTTGAAATTAAACCAGAACAGCAAAAGTAAGAACTTTAAAAGCTTTCTTTTTTATAAGTTGGTAGTGAAAGCTGAAAGCTTATTAAGCATAGTGTACCTGAAACAGCACATGTGCATTTGGTGCTAACAGTTTTTTAGTTCTCAGTATGCTATTCAGTTATGTCAGCACTGTGGTGTTCATGACATTTGGCCACGTGAAGGCAGTTCTTTATTAATATTTTATGGGTTTCCATTGTATATTTTGAAAATAATTAATGTTGCCTTCTTTTTAAGCTTGTAAACCTATATATCAGTGGTGGGCAATTTTAGGGAGCTCAGGAGCCACACAAGTTGATGATTAAACCTTTGTGAGCCACATTAAGGCATATGACCATGTACTTTTACCTACTCCAAAATTACTAAGTTTACAATTCATTGCACACTTTATTTTATTGAAAAAAGAGAGCACATGCTGATCCTACTAATGTCAGAATCTAATAAATACTTAAGGTTACTATGAAAACTAGGCCTACGGTAAAAATACTGCTGCTTCCCTGCTATCTCCAACCATGCCACGCTTCTCTCCACTGTGCTCTTCTGTGAGCTGCACTTTTCTTTTCAAGAACCACATGTGGCTTGCGAGCCACAGTTTGGCCATGCCTGCTATATATGGTGACAGTATCAAATTATTACATGGAGTCACAGGTCTCTAGTTCAAGAAATTAGAGTGAGTGAGAATGACCAGTATCTCACTGCATATTAAATGCTTTTATTAAAATGAATTTTTTTTCCAGCTATAGTTGAGAAATGAAGTAGACAGAGGGAATACAAGAGTAGGAATTTCTAAGTACATAAAACTGGAATGAATAATGTAGCTACTCAAAGAAACAAGTTAACTTTGTTTGTAAATTATAGATTGATTAGTAGTTAAGGTGTCACTTTGTATCTTACAGACTTTGGGAAAGTAGTTATTGTATAATCTTTCTTGGCTCTTGCTGCCTATTGTAGATATGAATTCTTTCTACCATTACATGAACTCTGGAAACAATACATCCGTGATCTTTGTAATGGACTCAGACCAGATGCGTAAGTAAAAGTTTATTTAAAAGCATGTAGGGTCTAGATGGCTTTTTCAAAGACTATTCTAGTATTACCATAAGTATGAACATTAGATCATAACATGTTTTTCTGTATTTTTTGTAAATACAAAAATGTACTGACTTTAACACCCCAGACTACTATTAATTGTAAATACAGGCTTTTATTTTTTTTAAGACAACCACAGATGATTCAGACCAAATTGCTAAAAGCCGATCTCCACGGAGCTATTGTTACAGGTATCACTTCTTCCTTTCCTTTTTGGAAGGTTTGTTTCAAAGACCCAAGGGGCAATATTCACCCTACACTTTGTTTCCAAACTCACATGTTGCTTGCCCTTAAGTTCTCTGGCAAACACACACAATTGCTATTTCCTGTAGCCTTTAGTGCATGTGTGAACTCTCCAAATGTCACCTATTTTGGGGTCACGTATTGAGACCATATTATTTATTACTTGATCTGTTCCCCATCCCAGACTTGCCACGTTACTTTCTTTAAGTATTTGTGGAAACATTTCTTTGTTAGAATTTGTTGTTAATACGCACTGTCACCAATAACCACATGATTCACAGTAATATCAATATGACTTCATACTAGAATTAGATATATTCATTCTGTCTTAAAATTATGAAGCTAAAGCATAGATTAGTAATGAAATCATTTTCATTTGGAAATTCTTCCACCGATAACATCTGTCTGTTTTGTTTTAGTCATTAAATCAAAATGCCCCTCTTATGTTGGGATTACTGGAATTATTCTACAGGAAATGAAACATATTTTCAAAATTATCACAAAAGAAGACAAATTAAAGGGTATGTAGTACCAGTTTTCTGACTCTTTCACATTTTGAGTAGTCAGAATATTACATATAGACATTATTCATCTGATACTTTTAATAAAAATCACAGTGATGTTCTTGTCAAACAGAACTGTCACCAGAACAGACAAGATTAAGGCTTCATGGAAAACCACAAAAGATATGCAAGAAGCAAATTGCTCATGCTGTTCTGATTGTCTGCTTGATTGATGCACTAGCAAGATGTTTCAAAACATTGGAATTATTGAAGAGGAAAGCCCTTTTAAGATTTAGTCATGCTAAAGTACAAGAAACTTGAAATAGATATTTTCACTACCAATAAATTTTTTCTTCAATTTATCTTTCAGTTATTCCCAAGCTTAACAATGTATTTAGCCTGGAAGTTGATGGCTTTATTTCCCACATCTATGGTAGCAAGTTCCAGCTTCGAGCAAGTGAACGTTCTGCAAAGAAGTTCAAAGCAAAAGGAACCATTGACCTCTGACTTCAGGGAAATTCAGAAGCACTCTAAGAAGTCACTGCTTTTTTGGTTCCAAGTCATGGACAGAGATTGGGACTTTGTACATGAACTGCAAATCAAGTTAAAAACAGTGACTTATAGAATTCTACATTTTCTAAAGAATTCCTTTATCCTGAAATGAGTTACAAGATGCATTTAAGTTCCATCTTTTTTATGTACTCAGTGATTTCCCAGAATATTCAGATTGTGGCAATATGTCAATGTTTCATTTCTTGAAAATGTTAAATAACATTTTGGTTGGGTTTTTTTTGTGTAAACTAATATTTGTGGTGATTCACCTGTACAAGTAAGTCAGACTGGGAGGCGTTACTTGGAATATGTATGAATCCCAATTCCTGATGTTGAAAGATGTCTCTTTATAAGCTACCTCTCAGACAGACAAGTTTATATGGAGGAATTTACCATACAGAAAATGAATTAAATCTTGTTCACAACTTGTATTTTAAATTCTGTGTTTTAGCTGCCATACATATTGTAATGCTTGTAAGAAAACTCTGGAAGATTTAGTTTCTACAGTATAATCACTGTTTGGTGACGTAAATACCTAGTTCACATGTGATAATTACAACTTAAATTTTATACACTTGCTTTCTGTAAGCTATTTTCTCCTATACTAGGAGTGACTGTTTTGTTTGATCAGTTTTTATTTTGACTGATGGTGATACATACCAGTATTTATAAACAATAAAACAAACAAGGAAAGCATACATACATAGAGCAAGTTCCAAAGTGGCAGCCATGTTAGTCTAGTAAAGCAAAATAGTTGTAAAGGATGCAGCAATAGCCTTTCTCTTCTCATTGTGTTGTAACTTCCTACTTTCTTTATATTTCTCATGTCTACTCTGCCAAATCATCTATTTTTCCTATCTTGCCTTTGGGAGGGCTAATTCTCTGCAGTGATCTCTTTAAATAACTTGTACATTTCACTGTAGAATAGAAAATAGTGTCTGAGCAGGAGAGGTATTTGCTCAATCCTTTTCCCGCCTTCTCTGATCTTTCGGATAGTTAAAAAAAAAACTGCATATTATATGGAGATACCTCTGTTTTGCAAGTGACAGTTATTAGATCAACAATGGCTGGAAAGGAAAAGCATTTGAAGAAAATTATTCAAGTATGGCAAACAAGATGGCCTTGTCAGTGACTGCTCCTAGATTTTTAAGGTTGTTTAAATTCCCAACTATGTGAAAGGATAGGAATTGGAGATGGGTAAATGTTTTTAACACTCCTAAAAGCAATGTTGTTAGTAAGCTTAGTAATCCAAAGTGTCTCTACCATTGCATGCTGCCTATATGGAGGAAATCAAGAAATCTTCTCTGTTTAAACCGCAGTTATTGGATAAAATGTTTCAATGATTACTGTGCTGAAATAGAAAAAAGATGCAAATGCAGGCTTATGTTGTATTAAAAAGGAAGAAGGTATTGAATTAGTACACAGAGGTAGCATGTCTGAGAACAAAATCTTTATAGATAGAATTCTCCATGCATAACATATCTTGCCTTTCAACTCTTAACATTTTTAAATGTTTTTAGTGTATATTATGAACAAGTGCATCCCCCTCTAATGTATTTTGCTGCAAATGGTTCTCTGGATTTTAATGTGGGCTCACTGAATAGATAAGAGCAACTTTCCCATGACTCAGTTTTTTGGGTCACAGTGGGGGTCACTAGACTGCTGTAGTCCTGTCATCTTGAAGATTGACAGAACAAAGCGGGTTTCTTATCTTTCATTGGCCGGGAGTGATTCTCATTCCCAAGACTCCTGTAGTACATAACGACTTAGCACCTTCCAGTCCAAGGGTCTCAATGTTTTTTGCATCCATCACTGAGCCATTTCATGACAGTTTTACCAGGTCCCTGCTCTCTAGATGAGAAAACAGCTGCTAAGGGACTTGCCCATATAGGCACTAAAATCCTTTCAGCTACTGGATGTTCCTCTTCCAAAAAAAAAAAAAACACCAGATTTTAGTTTTTTGTAGTAAGGAACATCTATGGGGGACACCACCCTAGGCACAAGTAGTTAGTTGTCAGTTGTATCTCCTTACAGAGCCAGGCAGAAGCCAACCAACCACTGCTGTGTTGATCAGATTAAGCTGCAGTCAGGAGGTGACAAGAATGTGTTGCAAAGCTGGTATGCTTAGTTCAGTGGACGTAAGTGATGCAGTTTAGGAAGCACTGGCAGGCCAGCTCTAATGATATTCTTATCTAATGGTTGTGAAATCAAGTAACCACTTTAACAGGAAAATGCCCATTTTAAAAATAGTGGTTCTAATGTCCACTCAGGAACACAGAAGTGAAAATCAAAACTGGTAGAAAACAATACTATTATTCTTGATGTGTGCAACTTCTTTTCAATACTTCCAGTTATGGTTCAGAGATGAGCTGTACTTTAGCGCTCCCTCTCTCCTTATCTCTTGGTAGCACCCTTTCCAAGTAACAGGCTTAGACAACTAGCACTTTGCTGAATGAAAGCCTGTGCTTCACCTCATTTTAGACTGGACTGATGAGGTTTGCAACACACCCTGCTTTCCAACTGTATTTCCCAGGCACATCCAGCAATCTTTGGCCCCTCCATTAGACTTATGTTTGGGAGCTTGTGGCCAGTAGCAATTGCAGTGACTCAGAAAAGTCACTTCAAAATAAGTGGTATTTGGCCATGGGAATATAACAGAAGAAAGGGTTAGAGCAACAAAAGCTTAACAAAACATTGGGTAAACAGCCCTTCTTGCCCATTTCTCACCATGAAACATAGGCTATAGCAGTAAAAGGGACTTCCTGCATCTTTGAGTTCAGTCCCCTGCTATTGGAGGCAACCCAGTCAGATAATCCCATTCATAAACTTTAGCAAGCTTCCTTTTAGAACTAGTTAGGGGGTTTGTACCTATTGCTCTTAGTGGAAAGCTTTTCTAGAACCTCACTTCTCTGGTTGTTAAAAGCCTAATGTCTAGCCTAAATTTATTCATGGCCAGTTTATATCCATTTGCTCTTGTGCAAAAATTGGTCTTTTCCTCCTTGTGTTTTTAGAAAGCAGTTATATCCACTCTTAACCCTCCTGGCTTTTTTAGTCGAGCAAAACCTCATCTACCCTTCTCTCCTAAGATAAACTCCCATCCCCCTGATCATCCTTCTAGAGTAATTCTTCCCTGAGTCTGTTCCAATCTGAGATAGCTGTGGTACCTGTTCCACCATCACTGGGCCTGAGACAGGCTGCACCCTATGGCTTCTGCCTCTTGGACAATTTGCCCTCTCTTACCACTTTCTGTATGTCTGTCTCCATCACATATAGGCATTTATGTCAGCTATATTACAAGTCTTTCTCACACTTCTGTCTAGATTTCTCACTCGTATCAAGAGATATAAAACTTGGCAAAGCAAAACATAGGTTTTGGCATTCCCAAATATAAAGTCTGTCAAAGGCAAGATACTTTAGTTCTAGATCCCAGTGCAGGTTCTTTTATGAGCAACTTATTTAAAACATAGTATCCAAAACAGATACGAAAATGCACAGCACAAATTAAAGAAGTGGTAGGTACTTTCTAACTTGTAATCAACTCTGCTAGGGAATTGGCTTTGAGAGCATACTCAGGGGAGTGCACCATCTGCAGATGCTAGCCACAGCACTGCTACAGCTTCCCGAAAGGATCAGAAACGTACTAACTCTTTCCTGTACTATGCTATTAGTTACTTCTGGGAATAAATTGGTTGTTTGGTTAATTGGTCTCTTGAACATATTTCTTATTAAACTACAAGTAAAATTTTAAAAAATAGATACATTTTTAGCAACAATCTCCTGAGGTTTACAGCAAGGCTGCTGCATTGGTACAACTGATTTATGTTACTCAAGATAGTGTCAACAGTAGTCTCCCACCAGTGAATGAGAGTGTCAGACAATTGATTTAGAGTAATTGCTGGGTGCCTGAAGATCTGAGGAGCATCCAGGTAGAATTTAAATCGTAGGGTTCCATAGAGCCAGTCATACTACAATACTCAAACAAGTAGAGACACATCAGTCATAAAACTGATAGCTCCCACAGTCATCAAAAGGAGTATTTTCATATTCACAACTAATGCATACTGTTGGCTTCTTTAAAAATGTACAGCTTTCAAAAAGTAATTGTTACTCCTCATCAGTGTTCTAAATTTTAATTGCATTAAAGTTGTAACCTATCAGTTGTCTATTTCCGTAAGGCATGACTACCATTTTTATCTTAGATTTTTACCGATAAACCACTTTAAATGTAAACTGTTAATGTCCTGATTTTAAAAAGTGCCCCCACAACATAAATTGACTTACAAAATTAGTTGGGATTCATAGCAAAAATAATTAATGTTTTCAGCTTGTTTTATTATGGAAAACCAGACTATGAAAGCTGGTCTAAACTACACAAAGTTAAAACTTCTGTGTATTTGCTTTGAGTATCAATCCAATTTTAGGTCAGTATTTAATGTATGAGAGTGAAGCTTCAGTACTTACAAGCTCTGTACATTCTAACAGAACTGTCATCTAGAACAGCAGTTCTCAAACTTTTGAGGGTCACGACACAGTTGGCAGCATTTCATGACCCTACAGGACACACCAACACACATCTCCCCCAGCCAAATCCAGCCATCTCCCTGGCCCTCTCTGGCACACTTACTGCTGTGTGGTGACACAGGGTGAGAACCACTGATCTAGAAGTTTGGGCCATAGTGTTATCCAGTACCTTTTTAATAAGCACAAAATTCACTTTAAGAATGCTGATTTAATATATTTATTTGTAGCATGCAGTAACGTTGCTGTAATAAAGTCCACTTTCATGAACGTCTAGCTACCTTGCCTGTACTTTATGTCCACTTTCTCTCTTTGCCTTGACTACAAATTGAATCACTTTGAAGAGCTGCTATTTAAAAAAAAAAAAAATCAGAAAAATTTCTTTATACCCCAATTCTTCCTCTTTTCATCCTTTGTTCCCCTTTTCCTTCAATATCCCACCCTCACAATATACAACACTCATCATCAGTCCTCAGCCACTTCCAGGACCAACATAGCACCTACTGTAGATGTTTCACTGGAAGGTGTAATCCCAGTTTTCCAGTGATGAACAGCCCTCAAACACTGGTGTGTTCTAGTTTCTTACCTGATGCCCCTTAGCTCTGTCTCTTAGTCTTCTCTGTAAAGAACTACCTAACACGGGGTCTAACAAGATAACTTGATTTCTAGTTCATGACCCCACATACTTCTTTTCAGGGAGGTAGTCCATATCCTACAACATTCATTAGGTTTCTTTTCTCCCCACCGCTGAGGCCCATGTGGTTGAAGTCATGTTACAAAGGATCTGTAGCTTTTGAGGTGAAATGTATATGAATTTTTTTTATTTATAAACAATATTTCTAAAAAAATTGCAGCACAATTTGTTGATATGCCAAAGGGGTACTGTTTAAAGCTTTACTGGAGGTCAGTTTAAGATGACCTGCAAAACTTGCTTGTGGTTTTGCTGTTTATCCCACATGCATATCAGTCAAATCTTCCAAACCATGTCACAGTATCCTGTTTGTGTCATCTCTCCTGCATTTATATACAATCTGGCTAACAAAGTATAATCCTCCTTTGCATTGCCCTGCCTTTTTCTGAATATGCAATATGTCCTAAAATAAATGAGATTTTAATTATAACTAATACTCTCTTTCATAGAAGTAGAGGAAAAAGCAGAAAATGTTTCAGAAAATAAAAGACTGGAATGTCCTTCTACAAATTCATGTAGAGCTAAATTCATGATTTCTTGTTAGAAGTCAACAAAATACAAGAGCAGGAAATGTCCAATACTTCTCTCAAGGATCTTTGGAAATGTAAATCATTTTATTCCATACAGGATTACGGGGGGGTAGGGGAATAGTAAACGAAATCATGTGAAAGCATAAATCACAACATATGCTTTCAATGGCCCGATTTTAATTTAGTTCATATTCCTTGATGTAGTATCTAATTAAGACATCTGTTAAATGTCTATATTATTAATTTAATAGGGGGGTGCTAATAGAACTTTATCAGCACAGTCCAGTTCATTAACATTAAGGTCCTTTAATGGATGTCTTAAATAGACATCGTTAGAGAGAATGCTGTACAAATTAGAATTAGGCCCAATCATGTTTCATTGTGCTGTGAAGGACACATATTGTATTGTATTGTACATACCACATGACCACAATACAATTTACTATCTGTAGCAGAGGCTCCATTTTTTTTAAAACTATATTTCAGCAATCAACAATGAACATCACATAGCAGTCCCCTTTCAATAAATAATAGCAAGGTGTTTCATTATTTACAATGGAGTGTGCTGAATAGATGTTCAAAGGTCTCTTCAAGGTAATTACATGCTAGTAGCACATAAAGACAGATGACAAATGAAGAATAATAAGGGATCTGAGCAGCTAAAACACTCAAGAAGCCTTTACTGCAGTTGGTAAATCATCTGAAGAGTCCTTTTTTAATGACTCCGTGAGGCATCCCAAACAGCTTTCATAAATCACTTAAGCAACAACAAACTACTGTACAGTACCAGCCATCATTGTCTACCAATAGGTTCCTTGAACTGAACTCCTGCCTGTGCCTTGAGAGCAAGAACAGCGTAAACTTCCCCCTACTACTTGTGAAAGAGGGGAAGCAACGTAACACTGAGGAAAGACATGACCACTCAACATTTTTCTGCTAATTCATGACAACACTCCTTCCCTTCATTAGCTGAACATTTAGTATTGAAAAGATTTAACACTATAATAGAGGAGAACTAATCACATTTGCCACAGAAACACCTATCCCATCACATGTTGGTCACACACAAATGCCACAGGAACACGGTTTTCTGACAGGTTTTATACCTAGTCTCTCTTGCATGCACAGGCCTATGCTCTCTAAAAGACAATGAACAGCTTTGCTTATCAGGAACCCCCTGTTTTTCTCAGGTTGTTTATAAATTTCTACTTCCCTGTTAATAATACAGTTTATAGCTAGTTTAGCATTCAAAGCAGTTTCCTAATTATATACACTAGAATCACTTAATGTAACTATCTCTGAGGTAGAACATGATCCCTACTGAGCTGTGACCAACAGATAAAGCCAGTAAGGGAAGAAGACTACTATCTCTGTTTCAAACTCCAGGGAAATTTGGAGGTAGGCAATAACCAAAATGAAACAGAGTCTTACTCGCTGACGGCCAAGAATGGTTCTACATTTTGTCTGAAAGGGGACACCTGCAGCAGCACTGTGCATGCTCTACTGCCCTGCTGGACATTGGTTCAATACTGACTCTGCAGGCAGAGTAACATACACTGAATCATCAATGCTACTTTCTTCAGCAACTCTTGTAGACCGTGCAGAGATGTTTTGCCAAGGTCTGAACTGCTCATGGTACTCAGAAAAACCAGCTGATTTCACACTCAAACATTCGGCATATTTTTGCATGTATTGTTGAGGAAACAATTTCAGATTTGAAATGCACTTATGTGCAAAACTAGAATAATAAAGGATGAAAATGGGAGATTTGGTTAAGTCTTGCAAATTCAAAGATTGACTTTTACTGCAGCTATTTTACACAGACTTGCAGAGGAAGAGCAGCCAAGCTCTATGCAGGTCTGGTTTTCACTTTTCTTTCCCTGGCTTATATGACTCCTACCCATAAATCTTCTGCAGTGCCAATGCAAATTTTCATCATGGTGTAAGATACCAGGTTACATACAAAGTGTCACAGAGACAAGTTACAATCCTGTGTTTATGGTTCTATAAGTTTAAGTCAACCAACACCACCGAAAACATCGACAAATGCATAACCCAACCCAACCCCTCTCGCCAGCTGTCCCTTCCTTCCTCCTCTTCTCCCCCCTGACAAACGCATTGCCCAAAAAACATAGTTTGATCAGAATTGGCTTTAAAAAGCATCTGCAGCATTGGAAAACCTCATCCCATTTATATGCCCATCACTGAAAACAATTTATTTTCATGTGTACCAGAGAATATTTGTGCCACAGGCTGTGAGCAAGCTCTTCAAGTAAACTGGCTAAGAAAAAATTGCACATTTTATAATTTCAAGTTCAATAGGTAATATATAGTCCTTCATATATTCTGTTAGTGCACATTGAGTATAAAGCAGGATGCATACCTGCTGTGGGACAGTTTCGATTGTTTTGTTTTGCTGTTAGTATTATTGCTAGATCTGTCATGGGATGACCCACTTGCACCCAACAGCCATATCACCCTGCTCATAGCTTAGTGACGTAACACATTCAGCCTTGTCTCCCTAACCTCTTAAAATGTGCTCCCAACTTCATCTTATGCCATAAAGATCCATTTGAAGAAAAGTTTCAGTAGCAGGAATATGATTTTATTCATGTGGTCAGGCAGACATCAGTCAATAGAGGAAGGTAAAAGAATTTCACCTCTTACTTTGTGTCCTTGAGAACAAGAAAGGCTAGCTGTTCTCTTGACTTTCTTTTCTTTTCTTTCTGTGATGTTCTTGCTGACCAAGTATCATCTACATTTAACAAAAAACAAATGCAATCCCACTCATATTACTTACCACTGGCCTAATAGCCAGCTTTAGTCCTAGTTACCCAACATTTTGTTTAAGATTTGTTTCGTCTGTATCTATGAGGAATGGGGCTAACGTTAGAAATTGTCAGCTTTTAAGGTAACAGTTTCTAAAGCACTTACTTGGCTTAGTAGTTGATGGGCAGCATTTCCTAAAGCACTTATGACCTAGATTTTTAAAGGTATTTAGGTATTGCTCTGCCCAACCTTGCAAAACTTAAGATCCAGATCCTCAAAGATATTTAAGCACCTCACTTACCTTGATTTCAGTGTGAGCTAGGAGCCTAAATATCTTTCAGGATCTGGGCCTAAGCTCCTAAAATACTTAAACAGTTTTGAAAATTGGACCCTTAGTGCTTGCTGACTTCCCATACCCCTTTGGAAACTCCCATACGTTGTCTTCTAATCTCCCCTTTCTGACCTTAAGCTGACTCTTGCTTCCTGATTCCAGCCTGGCCATAATCACTGACTCTTTCAACCTGGTAACTCTCTCTAATGCCTGGTTTCTGACTCCCTTGCCTGTTGCTCTTAGCTCTAATCTGATTTTTGCTTACTGACTATCGCTTTGTGGACATCCTTGCTTGTGGACACCATCCCAACAGAGTCCACCTAGGCCAGGCCACTTGTAACGCAGTCCTTTACATTAGGTTTACTTCTCCAAGTAGTGTCTGTATTACCTATGCTATACCATATGCAATCTGAACTTTCTATATATCTATCCTACAACCTTTACCCCCATGAAATACCACTTACAACAGTGAAATTTATCCAATGACAGTATTGCCAACCAGTGTTCCTTCTAATTTTTCATAGGCTGTGTGTGCAAAAAAATTCTTTGTGTGCCAATATTAGCACTGTTGAATTTTTTTGTGCATGCTTTATGTTGTGTGTGCAGCTTTCACACCTGTATGCGTGTTAATTCGAAATAAGTTGTTTTGAAATAAGCGTTATTTCGATATACGGTTGTTTCGAAACAACCGTATCTCGAAATAACCCGCTGTGTGAGAACACAGCCTGAATGGGTAAAGAATATTCATTTGAGGCGGGCAGCCAGACTAGGCATAAAGGCCCAATCCTGCAAAAGGCAGAGCCTTCATGTTTGGGTGGATCCAACAGCAGGATCAAGACCTTCCATTTGTAAACTTCTTGGGACAAGCACAATACTTTCTTCTAAAATGTGTAAAATGCCAAGATCACTGACAGTGTCAGTTAGACAGCTGTGTTTGTCTCAGGGAAGGGAAAATGGGACTACCCATGTCTTGGGTACATCTAAACTGCCAGATAAATCTGTATAAAAGGTGAGTTTCTTTCAGTAAAACTGTCTGTAACAATCTACTATGTGAGCTCTGTGGCTAAAGGATTATTTCAAAATTATGGACTTGCAAATGTTCAGCTAGATAGTTCTTGGGTGGTTGAGGTGCCCATTGAAGAATTTAAATGATGTAATAGCTATTGAACACCCCATTATATGGCTGCTTAATTAATGTAAATGATAGTTATGCCTCACTCACACAGGATTATTTTACACAGAGGAAAATTTACTCACTGCCACAGTAGCCATTTCAATAGTTTTTATAGGAACAGTTGCATTACGGCTTCATTGAGTAAAAGGTAAGTAGCCGTCCTAAATAATGAAGATAGAAGGTTTAATAGTGCCAGTAAAGAATTCTACAGTCTTTTTATTTCAAAAATTAGAGTTTGATTGCAACTATATGATAATAAGGGGGAAAAGATGCATTGGCACATGGAATTCTTCTGCAGTCTGGGCTCCTGGGGAGCTCTGGAATAGATTTTCATTTATTCTGTATGGAAGTGCAGAAAGAAAAGAAAAAATAGAAAACCAAATTAAACTGTTATTTATTGTGAACAGTATTGGGCCCCATTCTGCATGCCTTGCTAGAGAAAATCTCGCATTTAACTGAATGAGTAATGTGCATTGGATCATATTTAGATGCATAACATCACTGGTTTCATCAAAGCTAGAGTGAATCACACACGTACAAATACTTTCAGACAATGCTGAGGTTCTAGCAGAAACCCAATAAAGAGATGAAATTCAGAGTTAAAGCTGGCCTTGCAATCTTCACTGCATTCCATTTTGTTTTGGTTTTGCAGCTCATTATTGCAATATTTTTTGCACAGCTATAGCCAAAATAACCCTATTCTAAAGCCCTGTTTTCAGGATTATATACCTAAGTTTATAGCAGCTATAAAAATTCAAATTAGACTAAAACTTGTCCTGTGAATTCTCAGGCCATGGGCTAATATTCTTAACACACGTCCTTGCCTGAAAATATAGAAGTTTATTTGTTTGTAATTTTTAGTCTTTATAAGTAAATAATTCTCTGTCTATTTACTGCCTAATTCAGCACCCATCTCTGTAGTATTTGAGCACTTTATTTGTAATGGCACTACTTTTAGAACTGTAGTCCTGAGATTAGAAAATTGCTTTGACCTTTACTTCTCAACATAACAAATGGTCAAGGAGAATTTAGTTTTGAAAGGGCTACTGCGTATCAAAAGCCAATTTGGGGACTATCAAGCACACTTCAGGTTTTAGGAACAAGCCAAGTAAGCCATGGCTTAGGGTCTCACATTATGAGGGGCCTCAAAAGATGTCGGAGAAAACTAAGATTTATCATAAGGTATTTGATAATGCAAATATGGCTTTTTACAAGATGGAATGTTTTATTTAGTTGTTTTTCGTTGCATCTTTGCCTACAAATATATGCAAATATAATGGTTTTTCATTTATTTTTTCATTACCCTTTTTGTTCTAATGTAATGCACTTTTTTCTCTTTCTTTTTTATGGTTTGGGGCCTTTGAATCTTGACATAGCTGAAGGCCTTAGCATGTCTTAATCTGGCCCTGACAGAGAACCATGTACACCTTAAGCAAAGAGACTCTGCGCACACAAACAGCTGCTCACTAGTACATTGGAGACAGAAGAGGCTGGAACAGTGTCCTGGCACCACTAACATTACCCTTGATATGCTGTATCATGTTGCTGAGATAATGTGGTCACTGGTTTGCAAATTAAAACCTCCTCAATTAAAAGCTCCCGTGATTGTTGATTTTATCAGTCATGGCCTAGCTCATGAGTGCAGAGTCCCTCCTCTCTCCCAAATGATATTTTAATGTTAGTGAAAGGTGCTGACCTACTTAAGTTCTGTGGTAAAGCTGATGGAGCTCAGAAGAACAGCATCGACAAGGGAAAGGCCACAGAGCCTGGCAATGAATTAATTGCTTGGGGCAAGCAATGGAAAAATGGAGATGGTGATAAGGTTGGAGGTAGAAAATAAGGGAACTGGAAGAGGTCACTGAGAAGACAATGCTGACCACAGTGCAAAGGAGTCACTGGACACCACAAAGAACTTTGCCTGAATAGATACACATTAAAGAGTGAAAAGTGCCAGAATGAAAACCCTAGATATGGCAGTCCTCTGTTTATATCCACAGAACAATAACCGGACAGGCACAGCAAGCTTCTAGCCCACTTATGAGCCTCAGCCTGGCTTTAGAATGGCCACCCTAAAGGATAAGAAGGGCAGTCTCCATTCTTATCTAGACCATGGCCACTCTGTGAGATAGTAAACAAACATACAAGATAGAGCCTGCAATGGAAGTGATTTTGTGATATGGACACTGGTCCCTTGGAATAACAAACTCTTTTCACATAGGCCTCCAAACAGCCACACTAATGAAAAAGCTCTGCATTTTAAAATCTCATTATCTTGGTCAATGGGAGGTTTGCCCAAGTAGGGACAACAGTATTGGGTCCATAAAATTTGTGTTCCTTCACCTGCATTCACATAGTTCTTTTACTTTTCTGCATATATCACATGTATCCTAGCATTAATAGGTCCCATATATCATAGAACTAATCTCCAGGGAAAAGAGACAAGATGTCTTCAAATGAAAACCCAGTAAGTAAATCAGAAGCTCTACATTCTTCACAACATATGGTTGCAGTGTGACATTTCTTGTTTGCAATTACTTGTAAACAGGATTAGAGAACAACATATTTTGTACAATATTTTGTATAAAATACTATTATTTTTGTTTCCAGTTTTGTACTATGGAGCAATTATTTAGGATCTTAGGTTCCTATTTAAAACCTTAACTTTTATCACTCCCTAATAAAAGTTTATGCTCCACTTAATGAAATGAGGAACATACTACACCAGAAAAGATTTAAGCTCTTCATGCTTGTGTGATAGAAATTTCCTGCTCTTCAGGCAAAGTAAATTGCTACAGTGAACAAATTAGCAACCACAGTGATTAATCTCTAGTAAACAAGCATATACACACTGGACTGACATTTGTTATTTGATGAAGCGAAACAGTGCTAAAAAATTTTTTTAATGAAATACTTCTATGTTTTTTTCTTTGGATTCTGGCAGCTACATTGCTGACAGTTTGCCACACAGAATTATTCACATCTTCCACCAACCTTTCCCACTGATGTTCATCATATAATGAACTGTAGGCAACAAGCAAAGGAAATGGGAGAGGCAGGAGCAACTAAGATATTTGAGCAGTCTGTGGCTACATTACAAACACAGCATTAGCCTTTGCACTGGGATTAGGTTTTGCAAGTAGCACTCCATGGAGGACAATGATTTTGTAGAAGAGTGGGATTTCTTTAAATTCAGTTTCATATTGCTCCAGTGGTTTCTAAGTTCCAAAGTGGCAGCTGTGTCAGTCTAGTTCAGCAAAATTTGTTAGTATTTAAGTGCCACAGGACTCCTTGTTTGTTTTCCAGTCGTTCCTGTTATCTTCCCAAAGTCTGTTTTCCCTACATGCAACAGAATGGGCTGCAGCATCAAGAAGCCAAATATCAGAATTTAGGGCTTTGTTGGGAGTAGTGGCAATAAGAAGTTAGTAGAGCTGTGTAATAACGATGCACATGACATCAGATTCAGATTCTTAGGCCAAAATTATCAAATTTGAGTGACTAATTATCTAATTTGAGGCACCCAAATTAGAAAATTTCATCCCTAGCCTTACCGAGGTACGAGAACAGACTCAATCAGAAATAAGCATCATATCCCTGATGCACCTTGTGTTCCATCTGCCAAGACAATGTACAGCACTACTATTCTGATTTGCACTCACCTTGCAGTTGTGTAACGATGACACATGCTGTAAGGTACTGGATAATCCGTGTATTATGTTCCAAAGCAGAACGATAAGTTCCCGATCTTCTAAGCATCTGACGAAGTGGGATTTTCTCCCATGAAAGCTCGTGAAATAAATAAATGTTAGTCTTTACGTGCCATAAGACTCCTTGTTTGTTTTGTAGTGTATTATGGACTCACAAAATAAGCGTCTTATAACTAGGATTCTATTGCATGGGTCTCCTTGTGTGGTCCCATTTTTAACTTTTTAGAACAAAAAAACACATTATATCTATATCCTTACCCTGAGCTGATTCTGAACTAGATTTCAATTATGGTACATTCTTCCATTAGTACCAGAAGGTGGCGCAACATCCTCACAAAGTGATTTGCTCTAGCAATAACCATACACAGGCTACCAGTCAGATTAAAAAAGGGATCTTATTAAAGAGCTAGGGTAATCCATTAGGTAGAAAACATTGTATTGTTATCTTGTTAGGCACACATTTGATGATCATCCCCACAGCGGATGTAGATGCTGGAAGTGATGCAGTTTTTCTACAGCACAATATTAATATAATCTGGGGAAAAATCATTTAAAATATCACAAAAAGGCCATAACTGAAAGAAACAGTTTAATTTTGATCAGAAAGCTTCTAAATACATTTGCTAATGCAACCAGAATCTCAAAATAGTATGTTTTGGAAAGTGTGGGAAATATTTAGCCCTATGCATCTGATATATTTTCCCAGTACTTTTTTTTTTTTTTTTTTTTGCTTTCAGTTAAGCAAAAGGCTATAGTTACATAACAATAGGAGATTGTGTACACGTAATATATAATGACAAATATTTCTATTTGTAGAATGGATGAAGATAAGAAAAGTTGTTCTGGTTGCTATTTTACATTTTATAAGTATTGTCTACTGTCCAATGATTCCTGCACTGGCAACCAACGTTAATACAGACACTATGATGAAATATTTTTAGGATATCTTCCACTCTCTGGACCATGACTGCATCACGTACCATGAAGCAATATATTGCAAAATACAGGTGATTAAATGGAGGAATCAAAAAGAACGACAATGACCACTTTGAGATGTGAGGTGTGCAATTATGCATGCATTTCCTGGGTGATGTAGGCAGTGTGATGCAGGAAAAAGAGTTTGAAGGCATCATTGTAGAAGCTTATATTTATGGTCTTTCAGCCATGCTCAAAGAGGCAAAACACAGAACCATGGTGTTAGAATACAAAAACTTATGAATGAGTCCAGGGACATGCAAACACCCCTTCTCTCCCCACCTCCCCAAATAATCAATGGAGAGGGGCACAGAATTCTTTTGTCTTGGGGACGTGGCTGGGAGAATAAGCTCATCTGGCCCTGGGGCCACAGTGGAAGCTGACTGCTCTCTGGTGCTGGGGCCAGCAAAGGCACAGAACATACTCCCCTGTCAGAAAAAAAAAATCACATCTTTATTTCCACACACATGGTACTCCGGAATGAACCAATGAATCATTTGGAATGGATGGCACTTGGCGATTCCATGAACAATGATGTTCTCCCAGATACTGAGAAGACACATGTCTTGCGGAAAGCTCAAACAGACACTGAAGCATTTGAAGATGTGGAGAAGGCACACAGAGAAAACAGACCAGAAGCACACACTTCGAGGCAGACTTCATGAATGGCACCCAATAATTCCTCCAGCTCATGCACATACATTACCAAAGGAAAAACCTGTTCAGATGCATTTGTCTTCCAGCTGGTGGATTACATAGAAGCAAAGAGAGACAATAACAAGTCCATGGAGCACAAGACACATGCAGAGAGGATGCCATTTGACCTCCAGTGTGGTCATGTGAATTATGCTAAATGGGGCTGAGTAAATGTAGGAGGAACCAGACTTCTGGAGTAGGAGAAACCAGCTGCATGTCATACCCTAGCTCATAGTCAGGAAGAAATATTAGCCATCCAGACCTTTCAGTGGAGTATGGAGACATGGCCATTGAGCAGTTTCTTGCAAGGACTGTGGGACACAGCTGGCTTTTTGCACAAAAGAGAAGGCTCTGACCTGACAGCTCATTTTAGGGCAGCAGTAACAGCTATGATAGAACAAATGGACGGCATTCACCCTTCAGCAACACAGCTCCACAAAGAAGCTACTGCAAAATGCATGGCTGCCTATGAAATTGTTATAAAAGGTTATAAAGTTCTGACTGAAAGAATAACCAATCTTTTAGCACTGAACCTTGAACAAGCCGCTTGTAGCCATTGCAATGTCTACTATGGGCCCACCTGAGACTGCAGAAGGTATGTGCATAAGAGAAAATGGCACACAAGAAATGAAGCAGTTTAAAGTCAGTAGGCTAAACAAAGGTGAGGTAGAACTCTGGTATCCATAAAAAGGAATAATCTCAAATTGTTTAATAATCTGAATAAGGCAATCAAAAAAAAGCAGTAACTGCTGATTGTCAGATATTCAGCCAATTGACAATTATTGTACAGTCCAAAGATGCTGATATGTAGGGCTTGAAGAAATGAGCTGGTACCTTTCCCACTTCATCTTGGATGGATCTCTGGGAAAGAACCAAAAGAGCAACACACGGTCTTGGCTGGAGAAACATCTGTCAGTGATTGAGCTACCAGCATCCACGAGCCAACGTTAGCTATTACTGACCTCATGACATTTCTGCAGATGAAGTCCACTGATATCACCAAGTGCAAAACTTTTGAGGAACTGTCTACTCACCTGCTGAACATTATCCTTAGACTAAAATGTCAATACTCTGCTGTGGTAGTGACAATTATACGAATAAGCAATCAATCAAATCCAGTAAGAGAGCCTGCAGGGGAAATGCCCACTTTCAAGAACCCAATGTGTTACCCAATGTGTTAACACCACTACCGAAGCAATGCTTGAAGGGGATATCAAATTCAAAGATGAAATCTAACGTTGCAGACTTTCTCCTCAGTGATTGGCTATGCCAGTGTGGGATGCCTACACTGAGCTCCTTTTTACATTCAGTGTTCATTGGCTGCAATATGGACCCAGCTCCCCTTTGTCTCAGCACTGTGGCCCAGACCCATAACGGGACTTAACTGTGGCACTACTCAGTGTTGCCATCCCTCACTTTTAACTACCTAGAAAATCACTGGAACAATACATTCCCTAAAGCACACAAGTTCCCTCTTCAGTGAATGGAGATAGACAGATACCACAAAAGATGGGATCCACAAAAGGCAGCTTGCTAGGCTGGGCTAGTCAATGGGAGATGCCAATGAGAAAAGGGTTTGCTATGCCCCTTTGTGGATCTGACTTTGTGTGCCTTTGGTGTGGCCTGAGCGTGTCAGTTCTTAGCTTCTCAGAATTCTGTGCTGTGTGCCTGGATTGAGCACTCTCATTCTCAGTTCACTCCCTGGCTCAGCACTGCATGCTTGCTGAGTCAGAGTTGTCAGTTCCTCCAGCTAAAATGTGGCTAGAGTTCCCTGGCTAATTTGCCCCATTTTAAAAACTGGTCAATGGAAAAGCAGGGCTCTTTTCACCAAAGAAACACAGCAATTATTCTGCGTCTTTGGCAAACCTGTTCTCAAGCCAACCTGGTTTTGTATTTGCATTTTAGAGCATTTTAAAATGAAATACAGGTCATTTGCAGGGCGCGGAAGAGAGAGCTTTATCTCAAAAGCCCCTGGTGACCCCAAATTTGCACCACTAAAATCATCTACTAGCATATGAATTTCCAGGGTAATCTGATCCTATAAACTTAGAACACTTTGAAAGTTTACCTTTAAATTGAAATGCTCTGCAGCTTTTGTGTCTGTCAGCAATGTATTCAGTGATGGTAAGAAATAATTACACCTGTGCCATGTGTGCTTTCAGCTTATGTACTTGGTAAAGCAGATAACATCAAAAATACATGTTTCATAATTGGAGGTACAACTTCATATAAATAGCTGACAGAAAACTTCTCAAATCAGCCCATTCTAAAAATAATGGCAAATATTTTGATGTATTACACAGAACAATGAAGCTCAGAGTGTCCTGTCAATACATTTTCAGCTTTAACTGAATATAAAAATGTGGGAACGTGTATAAAATGTCACCTAAGATATAAATATTTCCAAAACTTTCCAGTGATGATATTTTGAATACACAATATCATCTGTATTTAGAAGATCTGTCCCAACTTTGGCCTAAATTAAACCAGGTTTCTAGGAGTTATAGCCCTTTTGTGATTTTATTATTTTTTTAAGATTGTTTAAACCTGACATAATATAAAAAACCTGCACCACATTCAACATCTACATCCACCATGGGGATGGCCACAAGATGTGTGCCTACCATGCTGCAGCAATTTTATTTTTCTAGATGGTAGGTTACCCTTTAGTGTCCAAAATGCATTCCAACTGGTAGACTAATAGAAGAAGAGAAAAACTGCTACAGTATAGGAAAAATGTTACATTGTCTTGCAAGAACTTAGCTACTCTAGTGCACTTACATCCATGTCCAATCTAGAGTTGAGTTTTTCTTATTGCAAATATGTTTTCTAAATCACTTTCCACATCAAGATGAAAACTGGATACAGACCCAAACCAAGTCAAGCATTTTCATTTTTTGAAACATCACCTTTTATTTCTTCATCTTTGGAGTGTACTCTTAATAGAAGTGACACACTTTATGGATCCATTCATCAAATTGAGAATACAACCTCCTGTCTTGCTGGACCCAAATAGATATAATATTGTGTTTATTCTTTGTTCTCAAGCTTAAAAAATACAAAAAACCCCAGAAAACCTTTACAAATCCTGGAATTTATTCTCTTGTCAGTCCTGGGGGGGGGGTGTTATTTTTCGGACCAACTATTAGCATTCGAAGAATAATTCATTCGTAATAAAGTATGCTTTGGTGTGACACTGATACATAAAATGGACAGGGTTAAAGTAAGGCAGAATGCAGTGGAACAGTGTTCTGGAGCCCACCATTTTTAGGGGCCAGCATTCCGGGGCCCCTAAAAATAGAAGAACACACAGGAATGCAGTGTTCCGGTGCATTCCGCCTTACTTTAAAATTAAAGGAGGCAGATCCAGGGGGCGCCAAACACTTTTCCCCTCCATCATGTCCCCCTGCAGTGGCCAAAGCACAGCCAGAGCCAGCCCCAATGGCTGGCCAGCACCCCCTGCCAGCAGAGCAGAGCAAGCTGCCCTGCAGGTGTGGTCCGCGGCAGGGCAGGGAGCTCATATAATGGTAGGGACACGAGCAACAGCAGCTGATGGGCGGCCATCCTTGCCAGCTCTTGCCTCCCACTCCTCTGCTTCCCGGGGCTGCCGCAGGAGGCAGTGGTGGCAGCACAGGATCCACTGGGGCTCACATCAGTCAGCTATGGACACCAGGTGGGCCAGGTAAAGAGCCACGGTTGGCATGCACACGGAGAGTGGCGAGCTGGACATAGGTGGGAGGGGCAGTAGTTGGGAAGGGGGGCAGAAGCTGGGATGGGTAAAAAGGTCCTGGATGATACGGAAAGGGGGCCCGCCAATTAGGAAGGTTACGGGGCCCATCAAATTATACTTTAACCACTGAAAATGGATACAAGAAAGATGGATACTAGAGGTTCTAATGTCCAGTGCACTACTACCCATCTCAGCATGGCTTCTTGTTACCAGAGTAGGACCCCATCATTTGAGTGTACTATAGGCCAACAGACTCCCAGCTCTGTTTCAAAACCTAATTCTGAACTGGAGTCAAGAGAAATTTTTCTACTAGAGCAGCCTCAGTGCCCTTCCTCCTGCTGCCTCCCCATTGTTCTTCCATTCTGACTAGGCAGGAATGCTTCTAAGGGGCAGAGAGGAATTCAGCCTCCAAGTCCATCCACTCCTTGGCCTCTCCTGAGACTACAAAGGGACCGATTAGGATCAACTGAGATGATAGGTTTTATATTTATCTACAATGAACAAGCCTGAGAGCCATCAAGTCGTTTAACAAATGCCATCAAACACCCATCAAATACATTTAGTTTCCAAACTAACAACAGCACCCATTACATAGCAAGAGCAGGCAAAGAGCACTAGCAGGCATCCTTCTTAGCTAAAATGGTTGCAGTGAAGGAGCACTATCAAACTGGAGCCAAACAAAGTCTCCCTCCTGAATTCCTACACAATGACAACTGTAGAACCCTAAAGTCCTGGTATAAACCCTTTTGCAGTCAAGTGAAAGATTCCCACCAACCTCACTGGCCTAATTCACTTGTTAAGAGTGCTGATTTTTGGAGATAAAAGTATGTTACTGTGCTGAAACTGCCAAGTAGCATTTGTGTTTAGCCGAACTGGGTGTCTTCATGAAAACTCCCCAATGTGTGGTAGTCCTAGAAAAGTGGAGTTTTGTATTCAATCCTTCTCCCCTCCCTGAGAGACTTTTTTCTGAGCTTTCTTTATACCAGGCTTGTCCAACATGCAGCCCGGGGGCTAGAATCCAGACCACCAAGGGCTCTTATCCGGCCCGTGGAGCCACTCCACACACCCTTTCTTGCCACTTCCAACACTTTCCTCCTGCCCTGCCATGCCATGCTTCCCTCACCACCCTTTCCATCTCTTGCCACCGCTGCTCTGATCTCCACACTTCTCCTTCCCTGCCACACTCCCCTGCCAGCTACACACCTACTGCCCTTTCTTTCCACACACCTCCCTTTTCCCCCTGCCATCCCACATGGTCACCCCTGAACTCCCCTCTCTTGCCACCCCTCTGCCCTGCTCCCTACACTGTCCCCTACCATCCCACATGGCCACTCCTGCCCTATCACCTTTTCTCGTCCTTGATAGCCTTGCTGTTACAGAACATTTACCAATTTATAGAATCAAACTGAATTTATAAGCTGGTGCTTATTTTCGACTGTTTAAATTTTATTACTAACAAAATGCATGTCTATGCCTTATCTAGCCAAAATGTGCTCACCAACCCCTGAGTGAGAAAAGAATTGCAATGTGGCCCCTCATCCAAAAAGGTTGGACACCCTTGCTTTATACCATATATGGTCATTACTGTAGTATATCAAGACAAACTAATACAGGATCTTGTAAAATGTCACAAAATGGCAGAAATAGTGTGAAGGAAAGGAAAGGAAAGATCATGTATCTGATGTGTTAAAACTTCTCTAAAATCTGCCTACTAAGACTGTCATTTCTTGAATATTCACTCTGATTTGGATTTTATGTGTAGGCTGTCCCAGGTTAAAGGTAGTTTAATGAGAGTTCCAATAAAGCTGGTATATATTTATCAGTTGCAAATGATTATTTTCAAAGGCACACTCTCATTTTAAAGTCATTCTTCTGTATGTCCTTATCTATATTATTAAAAACACACTCAATGATTACATTTAAAAACATTTTAAAAATAATTTTCGGTGATTTCATTCAGTTTGGACAGTTAAAAGAGACTAGTCAGTTTCACATTTCCTTATTGATCACTCTCACTTTCTCGGTCTCACTCAGTAACCCAATGATGGGGGGTTTTAAACATTGCTGTGTAACATTTGCATCAATCCAACATTTTAATTTTACAGTAATTAGATTTTTTAAAACATAAGTCAGGAAACACTCTGTCATTCTGGTGTTTACAGATGGTCAGAACATTTTTGTCTAAGGTGTTTCATCATAATATACTACTTGTTCAAAGCTGAAATTTTTCATGGAGACTGACCAATGTCAGTGATAGTTTGGATGCCAAGTTTTCTTAGGTGCAGGGCACTGTGGTCATTGGTCTGAAGAGAGAGATTGAAATAAACGGATGTTTTAACACAATTCTGTTTCATGAAAACATGCCACAGGTTTTGGTTTTGTTCCAGCAAGGAGTGAAAACAATTTTTTCAGAGTTGTCATGAAACTGAATTACCAGCTTCCAGCCTGGTATAATGGCTTAAAAAATTTAAAAGATTTTTTATTAACAAATTTAAATTTATGACTGGAACTGTGTAACCCTTTAAATCACACATCATTAACTATTTTGGCTTTCTCTTTTTTTCAGCAACACTTGCTTACCCATATTTAACCACACCCCAGCCTCCATTCATTTCACTTTTCTTGTGGGCAATACTTTCTTGAAGAACAAGCATTTAATTAATGCAAATGTCAACATGTGTGCAACATTACCCTGACCAACTCACTAGTTAGTTTTTGTCATGATGTCTGTCTTTATTCAGAAATCACTGATGCCCTGGTAATTGTAGGCTATGCTAGACAGAAAACACAGGACAAAAGTTGCTAGTTCTGGATTCTCATGCCAATAAATTGGTGGAGAGCAGTTAAAAAATTATATTTCATAACTCTTAGCAATATCTCTATCAGTTAGTTTAAGAGAAGCACTGAATGACTAATTTGCAAGGCAGTTTTATCTTGTCCCTCTTTCCCCTTACTAGAGTATCATTTCTAGAAGCCTAATTATAGATTTCTTAGCTGGGAATCCCAGATTGTAATCACACATCAGGTCTCACCCAACTCCCTTCTGAGGTTCAAGGGAAGTGACTTCAAATTTGACTCATGTTCTCCACCTGTAAAATAGAGATAATAATTGCCATTCTCAGAGGAGTGTTGTGAGAGTTACCTAATGCTTGTAAATCATTTGGAGTTAGTAAAACTCTGAATAAAAGGATAGTAGCTACAATGGGAGAGAAGTTGGTAGACTTTGTGTGCCTGTAATGTCTCTAGCATAAATCTTTGTGTTAGGAGACTAAACATATAATAAAATAAAAACAAGGCGTCCTACAATGAACCTGCACTTTCCCATATTTATTCCTCTCTAAACACAGCAGCATACAGATTATGGGAAATGCTGTTACATTTAACTTCAACCCCAAGTGGTGAAGAAATGGATTGTTTCTCACAACATAAATTTGCATCTACCATCATTTAATGGGCGTTTTATACATGCTATGTACTACTGTGTTTTTATGGAAGGCAAAAAAATGAATTACTTGGGAATTTGTTTTTAATTAAGCAATAAGGCTCAATGGGGTGCTGCTATCATGCAATAAAACCACTCCTGGGGTGATGTGAGGCATTTGGTCCAGATGAGTGCCTCAAATCACCCCCAGATTGTGATTAGATGATTACTCCCTGGAGTTAATATTAGATGGTTCTCTCTAGAATTGTCTTATTGCTATTATAAAAAGTCTTTGATGTGGGGAAACTAAGTAGCTTTTGTGCTTGAAGAAGATGAAGTTGGCAGTTTAGACTGTTGAGCAGCATGTCTGAGCTCTATGGCTTCCATAGATCAATTCACCTATTTAATATGCCTGAAAGACAGTCACAATGCATTCCCTTGATCCAAGCAGTTTTACAATTAAGTGACTTTTTTTCCCATGAGATAGAAGGATTCAAAGAGATAAATAGCTCCAGAACACAGCAATCCCAAAACAAGGGGCTGAGGTATTTGATCCTGAGATATGTATCACTGGCTTTACCCCCTTGCAGAGAATAAATGAATCCTAATCAGTAATATGCTAATTGTATTAATGAACGATAATGCATGCACTAGTAGCAAGAAATTCTCCCAAGCTGGGTGCATTATGAGTTATGGAGCCTAAGGCATTAGAGGAAGTGCTCATTAAAGAAATTCAAATAGCCAAAAATGTGTAGAGGCAAACTAATGGGACTGCCCTTTACAAATATTACCACAGGGGGTGGTTGTGGGAGGGGGAGGAAACATCTTATTCTGAATAAAAAGTGATGTCTCTTGTATACATCTCACTGCGTCAGAAAGAGAAACATCAGAAAACATGAACTTAAAGCAACCCCATTCCTGGTAACGGATGGACAGGGTGTAAACCATGCACAGAGGCAACTGCAGCATATCTTTGGAACAGGAATGCAGGGAAGATGTTACTAGATTATTATTCTTGGGATGTAATCACTGTCACAGGGCAATACTCTTTGTCTCCTCTTTGGTCTCAGAAAATACCCTCCTTAGAGAGAGGGCTCCACACCAACTCACTGAGCTCCCTAGAAAATTTTTTCCCTTCCACATGCTTCCCTACAAGACAGGAGCAATCTGGCCGTTGGTCAAAGAATGCTAACTTTGCTGATAGACCAGGTCCGTCTGCCTGTATGCAAGTGATCAGTGGGGTTAGTTCATTACAGACTGGTCCTATTGACTCAGGCTGAATAGAACTGCCAGCATAAAGGGGATTCATTCTGAAAAGGTATTTCTCAAGCATCTAATTCCAATCTTCTAAACATAATAAAAAGGCACTACAACAATGATTTGAGCTCAAGAAAGGGTGTTAGTCATAGTTATACCTAAGACCTGTAACTGCCAGAAGGAACTGGGTAACATGATGGATCACTCAGTAAACACCTCTGTTTTGTTTATTCACTCTAAAGCAACTGCCACTGGCCATGCACAGAAACAAAGATACTGGGCTAGATGGATCACTGGTCTGAAACACTCTACAGTCATTCATACATGAACCACTCTGGCAGCTAACAGGGATCTTAAACTGAGCAGAAATGTAATTAACTTTCCTTTATGGCCGCTTAACACAGCCAAAGTGGTATAAAAAGCAGTGAAAAGCAGGCCCTGAATATCCATGATCCCTGCTTACCTTACTTCATCTCCTTATCTTTTCCCAGCTGATTACACCAGGTCTTGAATACTGTAAAATCAGCTGTTCAAGTGAAGAGTCTTTTCAGTGTGAGATTTAGGTGCAAGCCAAGTAAGCCATGGCTTAGGGCCTCACATTGGGTATGTCTACACTGAGGCTTTAAGTCGACTTAAGGGCCCTTAAGATGACTTAAATAAAGCCCTGTCTATATTTAGAAATCATTAAGTTGACTTAAGCAAGTGCTTAAGTCGACTTAATAACTACTGTCCTGTAAGTCGGCTTAAGCTTTTAAGTCAACTTTACAGGGCAGCCCCCTCCCCCTTCCCCGCCCCAGGCATGATGGGGGAGGGACCTGTTCCACCCAGGGGGCCCAATCTGGCTTCAGCCCTGCGGTGAGGAGCTGGGGCCAAATTGGCTACCAGCCCCTCACTGCAAGCAGCTAGTGGTGTGGGATCTGACATCACCCCTGGCTGCCTGCAAGCAGCCAGGGACGCAGGATCCGACATCCTACTTGGCTGCCTGCAGGATGTTGATCCCACGCCCCTGGCTGCTTGCAGGCAGCCAGGGGCGATGTTGGGACCCGCGCCCCTGGCAGGCAGCTCCGCAACCTGGTCAATTTCACAGAAGTGAAATTGACCAGGCTGGGGAGCCTCTTGCCCTGATAAGTGAGGGGTGGCAAATTCCGCCCCCCCCCACCTTGTCAGGACTGGCAGGAGCCAGTACCCCCACTGCCAGTAAAGAGGGGGTGGGAGCCAGGTCCGGCTCCTAGCCCCTCTTTGCTGGCCCCTGCAGAGAGGGGCTGGGAGCAGGACACATCTCCCAGCAACTCCTTAGAGGGGAGGAGCCAGATCAGCCTCTGTCAGGATCGGGCCCTGGAGCCCATTGGGCTCAGGATACCCAATCCAGACTAGGGGGCAGAGTAGGAGTAGGGGGCACCCTGGGTATGTCTGTTCTCTGTCTACACAGACATACCCTGAAGTCGACTTAA